>LKEB01000027.1:40589-81907 GCA_003795295.1 Cytospora leucostoma | reverse complement strand
GCTGCGTTGTCAAGGCCTGCAGCTGCAAGCATTCCTCATGCACGAACACGTCAAAGGGTCTTTGCCGCAACCCCTCCCCTCCCGGTCTCCCAGGCGCGAAGGCCAGAGAGTGGTGGCCGTTCCCACGCGATACGATCCCCCAGGTAGGGCCAAACAAATAGGGAAAAAGAGATCAGGAGATCGGGGGAAAACTGGACTTGATCAGTGTGTGTGTGTGTGTGTGCGAGCGAGAAGAGAGGGTGAATTAAACCCAGCTCGGCTCGCTGGCCAATCAGTCGCCTGAAACGGGCTCTGTTTTCGCGATGGGAGAAAAGTGCCAGCTCAGCAAGTCTGCGCACGGCTAAGACCTCAAGTACTCGGTCCCATCCGCTCGCTGCCCTCCTGCCGCGCCCTCGTCACCTCTACCTTTTCTCTTCGTTCCTTGCTGTCTTCGAAAGATTTGTTGTCTTTCTCACTGTACTCCCAAAACCCGCCCAGCACAGCTTCCCAATTTCATGTTACGGTCCCTTGAAAGCAACCAGTCTCCCGGTCTCTGATCGAGTTGGTCTGTGCTTGGGGCCAACCCATCGGTTCATTTCCCAGGTTCCCCAGTGCCATCTCCACAACAAACCACGTTTTTCCGATTGCCAATTTTTCCTATCTGTCTCTTTTGCTTCTCCATCTGCTGTTCACACGGTCGGAATCCACATTATTATTGTCACGAAGGACCGTCAGGTGGTTAAAATCATGATTGGGATGCTTCTTGCAAGTAGTCTCATGTTGATGCAGTATGGTGCATGCCCATGCTCATGGCTTCATCATCGTTGATCGTGATTGCCCAGGTATATCCATCATCTCCCCCAGAATGTTCAGACTACCTATGCGCATCGCAGGCCATGCATGCAATTCTTTCAAGATGTTTGTTACAGAGGAGAGAACAACGAGAAAAGAAAAACCGCCAAGAACAAATCGTTGACATCCGAAGGCAAGCGCCCGATGTCTAGCCCCTTATCTGTACGGATAGCGGGACTCGCCGGTGAGGCGAAGAACAGTCTTCGAGAGCACCCAGGAAGTTAGGGGTGGGCGGCCGGGGCGAATACCCCGACGGGGAAAGAGCCCGGATGGAGAAGTTCTGCTGGGAAGGGTGCTCACGTGTGTCGCAGGTCCCAGTTTAAACTTTGCGAAGGAAATATTTTGATGTTATCGGTCGTTGCCGGCCAGGATGATGAACCGTCTTTTCGAACCCAGAGCTTGCCCGCCGCCGTTCTCGCGCCACGAAATCTCGCAGCGCCATGAGGAAACAAAACCGACCCGATCCGGACCTGGTTACCGAAAGGATCGTTGAGTCGGGTGTTGAAAGGAAATGCCGTGAACCAGCGGCTGGTTTATCTGCTGGTATGGGCGAACTTCACCAGCCACTGGAGGACTGCTTCGAGGTTGGTCTCCTCCTTGGCGGAGATGCCATAGCAAGAAACCTCTCGATGGCCAATGCTCTTTAGGTCCATGGCGTCGATCAGCTCATCCACCGTCAACTTATCCGGAAGATCAGACTTATTGCCCAGGACGAGCAGAGGGATGCCCTCCAGAGTTGGGCTACTCATCAGGGAATGAAGCTCTTCGCGTGCCTGCGGCAGAAGCTCTACATCGGCGATGTCCACGATGAAGACGATCGCATTGACGCCACGGCAGTATCTCTCCCACATGGTTCGAAATCGAGGCTGCCCGCCAAGATCCCAACATTTCAACGTCACATGCCCCTGTTGTACTTTCTTCATATTGAATCCAACTGTGGGGATCGAACTGCATGCCACCTCTGTCAGCTCTTAACAACAAATATAGGATCGACATCGATGAGAAGGCGCGAATCCGTGGGCATCGCTCGTGGCCGGACACGGGTGGATAGTTGGGTGGGAGTGCGCTTACTCGATCGTGAATTCTCCGCCCTGGCAAAGATATCATTAGTGTCATTGTTGTGTGTGCAGTGCTTGGGAGGGAGCCAAGTCTTACCGACAAAACTCTTAGTAGGGAAGTCTTCCCTGCGTTCTGGAGTCCGATCATGGTAACGTCCATCTCCGTTGCCCTATCGATTGCCGATTAGAATGCTTCGCCGGCGCGAGGAGCTGTGGTTGCTGCAAGGCATGCATGTGGATTGCTTTTCCCAGATTGACGGCATTAGGGGTCGACGGTGATATGGACTTACCAGAAAGTCCTGAGCAACCAGTCATACACCTTGCGGAAAAGACCCGCCATCATACCGGTCGACTTGACACTTGACACGATTTGGATCGTGTCTATCTGCGGAAGAACAAAGAAGAGACTGGTATGTTTGGGTCTTCTGGGACAAAAGAGGTAGAGCTCGCCGGAGAGAGAGACGGTGAACAAGTGTGGGGGTGGTTTCAGCCAGTGCTCTTTAAATATTATGCGTCGTGGCGGCTTTGCGCCGGATGGCACCGTATGGGGTGTAATCTGCTGGAGCGACAAGGTGTTGCAGTTCCGTGGGCTGGGACACTCTCGGTTTGTTGTGCGATCAGAAGACAGCCGTGAGTATTTCGTTGTCGATCATCGAGGGTATTGTGATGATGTGAACGTGCCGCCGGGTGGGAGCACAAAAACTCCACCCTCGAATTATGGGGACACAACGATACCGAAAAAGGGTTCCCTGTGTTGGAGCTTGCGAAGGGAAGCAGCGGCTAGGACTAGGGTTCTATTCGTTAGAGTGGAGCTGCAAGGAAGAAGTGATCAGACCCTGTACCGTGTAGTGTAGTGGTCGCGGGACACAGCTTGGAACAGCGAGTATAGACATGTAGGAGCACATGAAAATAGAATACTTCAGGCACGCGGACAACAGAGGAATGCAAAAGGGCGAGATTGGTATTCAGTCAGTTCAGTCAGTCCGAGGGCAGTGTGCATCCACAGCATCTTGGTCGGACCGAGCTAATCTTGCCGTGCCTTTTGCCTGTCGCACGAGCCGGCGGGGCAACACGGACAGACAGGACAGTAAGAAAAGCGATGGGTGCTAATGAGGTGAGCTTGTAGTATACTGGCCGTATGTGCGGTGCAGTCCAACAGGGCAGTATTATGTCTGGAGGGACCTAGCAGCGTAGGCACCTGGGCGAGCTGGGCAATTCCCGAGGCAGTCGGTGCCGATCTCGAGGAGTCTAGGTCGAAAGCAGTGCAAGGTATGCAAGGAAACGTGAGGTTGCCGCTGGGCGCTTCAGATGCTGCAGGGACCGATGCAGGACGACGACGGATGCTGTTCCTCGTCGACCTCCGGAGCTGCTGCCGCTGATACTGATGCTGATGCTGTTGCTGTTGCTGCCGCTACCGCTGCCGCTGCTGATCTGCCCTGCCGCTGAGTTCGTGGCCTCCTTTGGCGGCCTTCTTAGAAGGTTTCGGAATGTCCAATATGTTGTGCTTTGTGCTTTTGTGATAGATGACTGGCCCGTGCCTCGATGTTTGTGCGGAGTACAAGTGTATCAAGCTGACTCAAGGAAGAAGAAGACCAAGATTTCAAGAAATATTGAGCGTCTTACCTTGGGTGCCCAGGTGGTGTTATTAGCTACCAAAGACTGTACCGCTTTCTGTAGCCCAGGGAGGATGGGAAACTGAGAGAAATCCCAGTGGAAGTGCCACAGAAGACGTTGAACAGCGGGGTCGAAAAGCTCGGAATGATTGGGAGGTGGGCCGTTCTTGTGTGCAACCCCAAGTAGACACAGAGCCAATAATGATTGTAGTTTGCGCAGTTGGTGTCCTGGGAGGACCAGAGTCACCAGAAGAATCGATATGCAGGAATTTTATGAAAGAATCCCACTCCTCAAATAGGTATAAAAGACCCGGCAGGACCCTCCAAGGACGATGACGGGGCGGATGACGAAGGACGACGCTTTGGGGTCAAGCTCAAGATTCAAGGTCGGCAACAAACTATGTAGAACCCGGAAGCAAATCGGGTACAGTAGCGGGGCATGAAGCATGTTATGCACCTGTAATCATCTGTGGGTACCAAGGTGAGGTAGAATTGGGCTGCGAAGTCGATGCAGCTTGACTGCAGGCGCAGGGCGATGAGGAGCGATGGAGAGCAGCGTCGACAAGCTGGTTGGCTCACAAGGCACCTCGGGACCAGCCTGAGGCCGCAATTCGGGCCTGGGTCAACGACCTTAGGCCTTGACGTCGACACAGCCTGAGCTCAGTGGCACGGCGATTCGCTGTCTTCTCTGCTTCTACCCATGATGACACTCCCATGCCCTTTATGCATTTCAACCTCCCCGTACCTTGGAGGCTGGATTCGGTCGGCGACTTGGTGGGAGAGTGGAGGCTGAGGGCCGAGGCGGCGAGGCGGAGGGTTCCGATGGTGTCAATTACAACCAGCCAGTCGTAGGTTCTGGGACGAGATCCAATGGCGATATCGTCGTTGAGCACAGCTGACGGCTCTGCCATCGCTGGACACACTGACCACCAAGTACTTATCGTCCACTAGGGAGCTGTTGAACATGCTCGCCGGGAGCTGCATCATGCATCAGTCACCTGGGCTGTTCAGGCTCGCATAGTAGCCAATACCAATGGAGAGTCTTTCGTTGTTTCAGATGTCTACATTGAGAACTCTGGCGCCGGAATGGGCCCGTGATTGTGACATGTGGATGGCGTTGCAACTATCAATCATTCAAGCAGGTCAAGGCCCGCTGTTCCGGTTAAACATCCAAATGTCCAGATTGACCTAACATTGCTCAATCCGGATTGTCGATATAAGTGGGTCTATCCTTATCGGAGGTTCGTCCGATAAGGAACTTTTTTTTTCTCCGGAACCCCCAGTTCTGTCGAAGGGGAAGCATTTCAAAGGTTCGATTAAACCTCTGTCGTACTCGTGGTCGTCTCGGGATTCTTCGGCAAGAGAAGGCAATGTTTACTTCCTTCGGATATCCCAATCTTTCTTTATAATTTGACCACAGCGCCTTCCTCAACGGCTTACTGTGAGTCCCTTCCGCATCATCTACCGCCTGGCTGCTTCCACGACATCGTAACCCTACAATCTTGTCATAGGTTGTCTGACTTCCCAGTATAGGGGACATCAGCGATCATGGCGCCCAAGACCGAGACTGTATGGGACCACGAGTACAACACCTTGCGCCGTGAGAACCTCTTTCGAAACCCTCCTACCGACCGCAGCGCCTATCCCCTCCTGCAGATCGCTGTCGACCCGCATATCGAGTCCTTCAACGCGCTGTTCCCTTCGGATGGGAGGACGGGTCTCATAACCCATGGGTTGGTCGATATCGGGACCAAGACTTTCTACGATAGCACCGATGGCTCTTCTGCTGGCGCAAGAAACAAATTGACGGTGCGGTACAAGAGTGTACACCTCCAAAAACCAACACTACCGCCGACGAACAAATTCGCCAAGAACAGAGAGATCTTCCCCTCGGAGTGCAGAGAGAGACACGCCACATACCGTGGCAAATTGACGGCTACCCTGGAGTATAGGATCAATGATGGAGACCCTCACGAATTTGTCCGAGAGCTCGGCAACATGCCCATCATGATCAAGGTGAGGGGGACATTGCTTTACCTCTTGAGTCGAAATTCATTTATTGACGATCCTCCAGTCGAACCGTTGCCACCTGGAAAACAACTCCCCAGCACAGCTCGTGCAGAGGCACGAAGAGTCTGAGGAGCTAGGTGGTTACTTCATAGTGAACGGAAACGAGAAGATTATCCGAATGCTCTTGATGAACCGACGAAACTACCCGATGGCTATCAACCGCCCAAGTTTCCAGAACCGAGGCCAAGCATACACCCCTTACGGTATCATAATGCGAAGTGTACGGCCCGACGAAACTTCTCAGACGAACGTGCTCCACTACCTGAGCGATGGCAATGTTACCTTCCGCTTCTCATGGAGGAAGAACGAGTACCTAGTGCCGGTCATGATGATTTTGAAAGCGTTGGTCGAAACCAATGATCGTGAGATCTTCGAAGGCCTGGTAGGCTCAGCAAGCTCCAAGGGCACCGAGAACACCTTCTTGACCGACCGGGTGGAGCTGCTTCTCCGGACCTACAAATCCTACGGTCTTTACAGCAAGACCAAGACCCGAGCATATTTGGGAGAAAAGTTCAGGGTCGTCCTCGGCGTGCCCGATACCATGTCTCACTATGAAGTCGGCACAGAATTCCTGCGCAGGATTGTGCTTGTGCATCTTGGCAATGTTAACGTCACTGAAGAACAGGATGCTGACAAGTTCAAGATGCTCCTGTACATGATCAGGAAGCTTTATGCCCTGGTCGCTGGAGACTGCACGGTTGACAACCCCGATGCTGTGCAAAACCAGGAGATCCTTCTCGGAGGCTTCCTCTATGGCCAGATCTTGAAAGAGCGGCTCGAGGAGCTTCTGGCGGTTGGCCTCAGAGCTTCACTGAGAGATTATCTGAGAAGGAAGCCTGCCAACAATTTCACATCAGAGGCATTTTCGAAAGATTTCCCAGCTGCGATATTCCGGAGGACGACGGAGAATTTGGGTCAGCTTCTAGAGTACTTTTTGTCGACAGGAAACCTGCAGAGTCCTTCCGGCTTGGACTTGCAGCAGGTCTCGGGATTTGTGGTTGTGGCAGAGAAGCTTAACTTCCTCCGATTCATCAGTCACTTCCGCATGGTCCATCGTGGTAGCTTCTTCGCCCAGCTCAAGACCACAACGGTGCGCAAACTGCTGCCTGAGTCGTGGGGTTTCCTGTGTCCGGTCCACACGCCCGATGGTGCTCCATGTGGTTTGCTCAACCACTTGGCTCACAAGTGCAAGATCATGACGGAAAGTGTCAACGCCAACTCGGTGCCACAAGCAGCCATAGAGCTTGGTGTGGTTGACACATCCTCTGCATCCACTGACGAGAGCGTTGTGGTGATGCTTGATGGAAAGATCATCGGCTGGTGCACGCCTAAGGAATCCAAGAGGATCGCAGATACCCTGAGGTACTGGAAAGTGGAAGGGACTCACAACATCCCGAAGCACCTCGAGATTGGGTTCGTACCGCCGTCGAAGGGAGGATCATACCCTGGCATCTACATGGCTTCGCAGCCCGCCAGAATGGTGAGACCCGTCAAGTATCTCCCGCTGGAGAAGGAAGATTTCGTCGGTCCGTACGAGCAACCGTACATGCCGATCGCTGTTGTTGAGTCCGAGATCATCTCTGGAGAATCGACACATGTTGAGCTCGATCCTACCAACATCCTATCCATTCTAGCCAACATGACACCCTTCTCCGACTTCAACCAGTCTCCTCGAAACATGTACCAATGTCAGATGGGTAAACAAACTATGGGAACACCTGGCGCTGCGATTCGGCACCGTACGGACAACAAGATGTACCGTCTGCAGACAGGACAGACACCCATCGTAAGGGCCCCACTGCACAACGCGTACGGTTTCGACAACTTCCCCAACGGCACGAACGCTGTTGTCGCCGTCATTTCGTACACCGGTTATGATATGGACGATGCTATGATCATCAACAAGTCTTCTCATGAACGGGGTTTCGGTCACGGTACAGTCTACAAGACGAAGAAGATCAGCCTCAAGGATGACTCAAGGTCCCGATCATCTGCAACCGTGGAAAAGATGTTCGGTTTCGCACCTAAGGGCACGACCCGGTCATATTATCGCGATACGCTTGACGAGGACGGTCTGCCCTACGTTGGTCAGGAGATCAAGTCGGGGGATCTTCTCTGTGCCTGGCACACTGTCTCGCCCGATGGGCACGGTGGGGTCGAAAACAAGGATGGCGCAACGCACTTTGAGAAGTACAAGGACGACGAGGTGGCATACGTGGAGGAGGTCCGGATAATCGGAAGCGAGAACGGCAACGAGCCAGCCCAGACCTTGTCCATCAAGTTCAGAATTCCTCGATCCCCGGTCATCGGCGACAAGTTCTCTTCAAGGCACGGTCAAAAAGGTGTCTGCTCTCAGAAATGGCCATCGAACGATATGCCATTCTCAGAATCTGGCATCCAACCCGATGTCATCATCAACCCTCACGCCTTCCCGTCTCGCATGACGATTGGCATGTTTGTCGAGTCTCTCGCCGGTAAGGCGGGCGCATTGCATGGTCTTGCACAGGACTCAACACCTTTCAAGTTTGACGAGGAAAACACCGCCGGCAACTACTTCGGTCACCAACTGATGAAGGCCGGTTACAACTTCCACGGAAACGAGCCCATGTACTCGGGCATCACCGGCGAGGAATTCGCTGCAGACATCTACATCGGAGTCGTCTACTACCAGCGTCTCCGACACATGGTTAACGACAAGTACCAAGTCCGAACAACTGGACCAGTTGTCCCATTGACGGGCCAGCCCATCAAGGGAAGGAAGAAGGGTGGTGGTATCCGTGTGGGAGAAATGGAGCGAGACGCCCTACTCGCACACGGCACCGCGTTCCTCCTGCAGGACCGTCTCCTGAACTGCTCGGATTACACAAAGTCATGGGTATGCCGAAAGTGTGGGTCCTTCCTGTCGGTACAGCCTACAGTGACGCCGTATGTTGGAAAGAAGAAGACGATCGACACGGTACGGTGCAGAAGCTGCGCCAAGAGGCTAGACGACGAGACAGACCTCACGGAGCTCGACGGCGAGATCTGGGAGGATGGCCAAGGCAACCAGTGGATCGGCGGCGAGGACACGACGCTCATCGTGGTTCCTGGCGCGCTGAAGTACCTGGACGTGGAACTGGCGGCCATGGGCGTCAAGTTGAAGTATGTCATTGACCCAGTGGACAAGGACCGTCCAGGCAGGCGGGTAAAACGTATTGGGATGGACGGATGGAGACAAGGGCCACCGGCGTTGGCTGTTTCTTCCTAGGAGGATTTCTAGGGACGAGGGAAAAACTGGTTTTAGAATAGGCTCATGAATTACAATGATCTAATGTCATGTCACACTGGGCGTGGTTCCGTGTCTGTCAAGATGAGTTGACTCGTAGACGAAACTGTGCCAGTCAATGTGGATGTCCACTATCAAGACCGGCATCACAACCATTGCTGGAAGACGACAACGCGCCATGGCGACGGGTCTTGCTGCGATCTTGGTCCAACGTCGCCAAGGATGATCTCTTGGAAACAGGTTAATGTCACACGCCGAGGCAAGGTGCACTTGCCGAGCCGCGTCGTGCGTCGTGCATTCGACGTCCATGCATGCTGCCGTGGACGGCAAGTTGCCAGGTGGGCCTGTCCGGCCTGTGTCTCGGAAAAATCTCCTTCTGTCCTCGGCGACTCCTCGCGTGGTTTATGTATCTCCCAGCTCGGGTCCTACCTTGGTGAGAGATCAAATGAGGTCAATGATGCTGCGGCCTTAAGGAAGCAAGTCTGGTGGCTCGTCGAGACATTGGAGGTTACAGTACCCAATGCTCGGTACAAAAGTTCGGCAATTTTCAGATGGAGCATTGGACGGCTGGTCCTCTGGTCCATTGGGTCCCAAGATGATCAAGATGATGGCGCAATTGGTGATGGTGATAGTCTTGGTTTTGGTTTCAGTCTCATGATCGAGAAGTAGGGAAGGCACGACATAAAGCTCGCTTGCGCAACATGAACACTATAGTATCATGTTGCCCTTCCCTTTTGATGGAATCAGCTCTCAAGTGTCAGTTGCCTCACCTGCACCTGCTATTTGCAACCTGCAATCTGGCAATGCAGCGAGACTGATGGCGCGTTGACAACCTTGGAAGTTATTTCTTTTCCCAAGCCACCCTGCGCAACTTTGACACATAGACTCGGCCAACTCCTTCTTTCTACCTCTCTTCCGATCTTGCAAGTGCCCTCATAACCAACAATCAGAGATGGTTTCAATCTTGACGCGCCAGCAATAACTCTGCCATCTTTTCGTGAAGCACGGCAGTCTTTATCCATCTTCTTGACTTCACCCTCTCTCTACCTGGCATCGCCCGTTTTGCAGGTCTGGGGCACTTACATCTCCATCTTCACCTTGTCCTCCACCGTGACCTTCATCCTCCACCCCTTTCCTTCTACGCATGTTCCTCTTCGATATCACTCGTTTCAACAGACACAAAACTTCGTTGCAAGCACCAATCCCACAATCACTTTTCAGTTAATAGACCACGCATACCCTTCCAACCCAACTTGGTCCAGATCGACCACTGCATTCTTGTCCACTCGTGGGTCCACCATCTGTTGTTCGAACAGAAGGCAATTGCGTCCAACGTACGCAATACTCCTACCCAACACCTCGAATTCCAGTCAAACCTCACGTCGAGCCAGATCTGCAGCGAAATGGCACCTCGATCGCCCCAGCTTCGAATTGTCTGCAGTATCAGCCTCCTCTACTACTGCTGCATGGTCTCCTTGGTCTTGGGCCAGTCCTACGACTATGGCTTCAACCTCGCCAAGGCCTACAGAGTTAAGCGTCAGTTGGAAGGAGACCTCATCATCACTACCGGCGTGCCTGTTACCGGTCAAGCTATTCCTGTACGCCCTGAGATTCGCAACTTACAGGATGACCCAGACAAGTGGTCTTTGTATATCCTGGCACTCGATTTAATGCAATTCACCGTTCAGCAAGATCCTACCTCGTGGTTCTCAATTACTGGTACGTTGCAGTGAACCAGGCAATGCTTCCAATGTGGCTCGTCTCAATTCTCAACTTCAAACTGACAATTTCGCTTACACCCCCACAGGTATCCATGGAGTGCCTTTCAAGTCATGGAACACAGTTCAAGCCACACCTGGCAATGAGCAAGCTGGTTACTGTCAACACTTGAACATTCTCTTCCCTACATGGCACCGTGCGTATGTCGCCCTGTATGAGGTAAGTGCCAACTACACACCTTCGGGCTCTTATTTTGTCATATACTCATACACATTTGCAATGCCATTACTGACCCTGTTCAACAGCAAGAGCTTTGTGATCGTGAGAGATTCATTGCCACACTATATCCCGGGAACCTCAAGAGCCGCTTTGAGGCCGCTGCCGCCGACTGCAGAGCACCTTACTTTGACTGGGCGGCTCTCCCGCCTCCTTCAGAGGATAGCAGGCTTCCTGCTAGTATTGGGGACAACCCCAAGATCAATATTTCCGGGCCAAATGGAGTCAAAAAGATTGCGAATCCACTCTTCACCTATGAGTTCAATCCTGCCGACCCAGGCGTCTTCCAGGACCTCGCCCCGGTAAGTAATGTGCCCACATACTTGCAATGAGAACTCATTCTTACGTGTCACACAGTGGGCCAACTGGTCTACAACGAGGAGGGCCCCCACGAGCCTGGATGCAAGCGCCCCCTCGAACAACTCTGTCGTCAACGATTATCTTACAAATCACACCGCTCAAAATCAACAGAGACTCTATAATCTTTTTGCCAACTATGACAATTATACCATTTTCAGCAATGAAGGCTGGGCATCAGATACAAGCCATTATGATTCGCTCGAGGCACTCCATGACAACGTCCACGCTATGCTGGGGGGCCCTGATGGCCATATGACCATCGTCCCATTCTCAGCATTCGATCCTCTCTTCTTCCTCCATCACTGCATGTTGGATCGAATTCTCGCCTTGTGGCAAGTCTTTCATCCAGATGCTTGGGTCGTCCCTGAACGCACCATGGTCAACTCCTTCACTACATCCGTTGGCCAAATTCTCAACTCAAGAACAGCCCTGACTCCATTCTTCGTATCTTCGAATGGGACCTTCTGGAATTCGGATATGCTCCGCGATCCTACGAACTTGGGCTATACATATGCTGAACTCTCAAGCTCGGGTATAAGACTGTCAGACCGCTCCTCGATCAAAGACGGACAGGCCCAGGTGGCCGGCGTGATCAATCAACTATACGGTAGATTTAGCGTGAACAGTCTCAGTATCCAGGCCTTCAAACGCGCTGAACACTCGGGTACCCGTCCCACGCACCGGTGGGGTGGCTCGCTTCTGGGCCACCAAGATAAATCCACCAGATCACTACCAGTGAACAAGATAATCTCTGAAAAAGGCCAGTACCGGGAATGGATTGCAAACGTCCGTGTTATAAGGCAAGCTCTGGACGGACCCTTCACGGTCCGCATGTCTCTGGGGGCACCGGATCAGGACTCTTCTCAGGTCGGCAGCATGGGTGTCTTTGCTTCCCCTCCCGAGTTTGCGAACATGATGCAAATGGCGCCCGGAGCGAAATATGTGACGAGTACCATACCTTTGACAGCAGCTCTGGTCGACAAAGTTAGCGATGGCACGCTGGACTCTATGGATCCTGAGTTCGTGGGCCCCTACCTCCAGCAATATCTAGCGACCAGTGTCACCGGTAGGGAGAATGCCGAAATTGACCCCGCAACCGTGCCAGGCCTAAACATCACGGTCGTCAGTTGGCCCGTTCAGGCCACATCAAGTGAAGAACATCTTCCGGTCTGGGGCGAGGCGGACTACGAGCTTCCTGTTAATATGTGAAGAAGACCTATGGGGGCACGCTCTTTCTTGGGTTTGAGGCATTTGTCGTGCCTTTTTGCTTCATGTCGGAATTGATCAAAGGGAAGAACAATCCGCTGAGAGCTACCATCACTCAGGTACTTTGCGACACTTGTGGGAGGCCACATTTTGGCCATTGCAGTTCAGTCTGCCCCGGCCGGAGGGAATAGGTTGGCCTCGTTGCTTCATTCCGATCTTTCTTTAGCTACCTAGGTACCTAGGTAGTTGAATGCTTGAAACACGATACAAAGGGGCCGTCCCGGTTCTCACACGACTCTGCATGATTGTTCAAGACTAAATACTATCAATCACATGATCGTACTTCCCGCGTCCTCTAACCTAGGTCGAAACCCAAAGCTGGGCCCCGGTATTGATGATGCTTCCCTGCAAGAACCTTGGAACACCATTTTGACCGATATCATAGACCGAAAAGTTATATTGAATACGCTTATGTACCGTCAGGTAATGCTCGAGAGCACAGTAATAGGTCATTCTCCGGGTGGTGAATCTGGGCCAAGTACTTGACTACCAGGTACCCAGGTATATATACCTACTATGTATTTACCTACCCAGGGACACGTATCAACACTTGGACAATATCCTAGATATTCGGCCCTGGAGATCTGACTTTTTCCAACCTAAGTATCAGTCGATACTCAAGTAAGTACGCACCGAAACCAACACTGCTCACCCGTGATTGAACTGCGCTCGACCCTCGCTGGCTTTTGAGAGTCCCTTCCTCCGTTTGTTACTCACTGTTTTGGTCATCCTGCTCTATACATAACTACCCATTCTCCTTTTCTGAGTTCGTAGGCACCATGAAATAAAGACATACAAATCAGGTACTCGATGAATGCTTGTTTAGAGAAGGCCAGATGTGAGGCCCCCACTCCATTTCTGTATTTGTATACTTGGTGGTTATCCCATGGGATGTTTGCTGTCCCTGCCGTCTATGCAATGAGTCCAAGTATCTCTACCGCACATCATCTCCGACGCCTTCGCCCTACCTACCCTAGGTTATGTCTCTCTACCTACTTCAACACCACGATGGGCCGGGCCTGCGATCTGATTGATTGGTTGGTGACGGGAAGAACCTGATAGATGGAAGTTGGGTATGGTGCAGATGTTTGGCTTTTCCAAGTTCGTTGCTATATGACTTCCCTGTTGCGTTTCCGGGTATTCATACGTGAAGTGTGGTGATGTTGGTCCGATGTGCTCAGTGGAATCAGCGAGAAACTAGCTATCTTGAACTGTCAATTCACAATCAAACAACACAGTGAGACTAGAGAAGCCCGAGCGGCTATCGAGGGCAGATCTCAGTACAGACAAGGGAGTGATCCCATGCGTGAGGATGTTCCATACAATTCTTGTGTATCATATGTAGTTGTGAATATCTTTCCATTCCCTGGGGTCCTGCCCCCAGAGTGAACTACACCTCACATGTGTCGCCTGTGACGTGGGTATGTTGGCCTAACCTACCGATTCCTATAAACAAACACCGAACTCCAAGCAGTGTAATTATACAGTCATAGCTCCTTCCTCTTCTCTATCCGTAACCCGAACAACTACGTCCCTATTAAGTAGGTATGCTATGCAAATTATAACTCTCATCAAAAAAGATCCAGATCAAATCCAGATCAAAATGCGTGTCCAAATCCAGATCGACAACATGATGTTAATCCAAAGCCTCACCGCTCAGAATGCTCCTCAGTATATCCGCTCCAGGCCCCTCGGCGGCCTGCTCAATCTCCCTGTCCCCAACACAGCTAGCGACCCTCTTGTCATCCACACTCCCGCCAACAAAAGCCGGCTTCCGCCCCTTGCGTCCGCTGGGAGTGCCTGGCTGGGATGACGCGACGAACGAGCCGTTCTTCCCGTCCACAGCGCTCACGAGCGACAGCGTTTCTAAGCTGCCCACTACCTCGCGAAACTCGGAGCTGGAGAGCGGATGCAGCACCACTGCGTCCGAGCGCTTGCACAGGAGGGCGTACGTTTCGAAGAGGGTCTTGATGGTCGGTGCTGCAATGTTGGATTTGGACGACGGTGTGCCGGGAAAGGACTTGCTAGGAGTAGAGGGCGTTGAGTTCCGGATAGCCTCGCGGTTCCGCCTCTCCAGCGCGTGCAGAGCGCACAATGCGGCCTTTTGCTGCAGGTTCAGCGTCTTGAGGCGTTGGTTGGTGCCGTGGCTGAAAGCTGCAGATGTGACTTTGTTAAGGTGCGAAATGCTAACGCGGGGCGCAGTCTCGACAGTAAGGGCGTGGAGGGAGGCAGACAGTATTGATGCGGGACTGCTTCCGCCAGTCTTATTTCCTGGCGATATTTCGTTCTTCATCTCGCCCAAGACTTTGCGGGAGGGCGTCATCAGCAGAGTCTGCTCCTTTGCGTCGTTTTCCAGGTTCATCCGGGTTTCATTTTCCACCAGGTCAAGAGCACGGCGGCAGACCTCGAAAGCTTTTCGCAGATCGCCTGTTTGGCTTGACACCTTACGAGAGCATAACTCGATCGCTGCTGGGTGGAAGAAGGGCAGGAAATCTGATTGGGCTTCCTTAGGCAGGAGGCTCTTCAGACGCTTCGTGATGATCATCTTGACCTGCGCTGCTGTGTAAGGAAGGAATGGCAAGAGCTCCGGCTTGAGGTTTCGAGACTTGAGACGCGGAAGGAAGCGATCCGTCAGGTCGAGCGCGTTCGCGATACCTATCAGAAGCAGTCGAGAGGACTTCTGCATCGACCACTCAAAAACCTTGTAAAGACTCTCCAGGTCAAGAGAAAGGATATGGTCTATCTCGTCCAGCACCACAACGTACACATTTTGGGGCTCGCGTTTTGGTACAAACGTCTTCTGTAACATGGTAGTGGCATCATCCTCGTCCATGTCGGCCTCGTGACACAAGAGGTCCAACAATGTCATGTATAGATCTTTTGACGACTTGATGCTCATGCAGTTGATGTATGCCTTCCTCATGGAAGAGGACCCGGCCACAACTTCGTTGGTGATCTCGTTTACCATGGCGCTCTTGCCAGTGCCAGGCGGTCCGCTGACGTATAGGCAGCCATGTGGTTGGGATGCGTCGTGCCGGCCCAAGAAGTTGCGCAGTGTGCTTCGCTCCTCCTCTCTTCCTATAAGCTGACCGGGATCCGCACTTCGTGAGAACAGTTGGCGCGCCTGATGGTAGATTGTCTGTGAGGCTGCTGGAGTGAGGGGTGTCTTGGGGGTCATCCGCCGGGAGAGCTTGCCCACGGACATGACCCGATGTCGGGGCGTAACAGGGACCTTAGCGAAGACATCACGGTGACGAGGGGTTGAGGGTGTAACGGGTGCTTTTATGGCTGGTTCACGGCAGTCAGTAAAGGGTCAGTAAATATTGACAGGCAAGTAGATGTGCACAAGACTCACGACAGTCAATCGCCTCCACCTTGGACAAAGTCCTCGTCCTGCGCGCAGAGGGGGTGCGTGTAACAGCTGGGCTAAAGAGGGCGACTTCCTCATCCTGGGACTCATTTACGATGTCATCTGTGGTTGTTGGGTCGTGGTTCTCGTCATTTTCCTCTCGGAAACTCCTCGTCTGGCGTCTAGTGTACTTGGCCGGTGGAGGCTGCTCCTGTGAGTCCTGACCCTGATTTCGGGACCTCTTTCCAAGAACAGTGGCGCCCATGATGCAGTCGCAGTCGCAATCGAGACGTTCAATGGTAAAGCAAACTAATGACAATTCACAGAGCGGGGAACAGAAGGTGAGAGGCGGATATGTACAGTAGAAGAGTGGAAGGAGGGATGGTGGCTGGCAATGGAGTACATGTAAGTGTAAGTAAGGAGAGGTGAGGTCGTGAAATAAAGAAGGCACTTCGGATCAGCTGCACTCTTGAAAAAGAGACGCGCGACGCGACTTCCCTCGCCTGCGTGTCGCGTAAAGTGGGCACCGGGTTAATTGAATTGATGTGAGGGCCGTGCATGATCAGCTTAGGTAATATTGGAGTAAATACTTACCTAGGTACCTAGGTACACCCAACCCTGTCCCTCCTTCCCCAAAACTTGGGACTCGGGGAGCGCCCTTCTTATCTTCAGCGCCGTTCAAAAGGCCGGCACTAAATGACCGGCCGTTCGCCTAGGCTTCGGCCGCGTGCGCCCGGATGATTGAACAAAGGGCTGGGACGAGAGGGGGGCGAGATGTCCTGTACAGCTCCATACTCCCACCGTCATTTTTTGCCTTTTCGCTGCAATGATAATGATTCCCTGATCAAATCAGCTCGAGAAATCGACTATTTCCTTGAGCTTGTCTGGAGACCGATGTCCATCGCGACGGTCAAAAAGAGGTAGCCGTCAGGATGAAGGCACTCACGGACCCATCATACAATCATGCGGTCGAGAACTTCAGAGACGACGAGTTTCCCATGCTCAAAGGTAAACTATCTTGACTCAAATCTACTCTAATCTGCTCGGATCGGCCTTTCCCTCATCAAGTGGGTGCCAATCCATAGCCCTCTTGCTTGATCTCTACACCCTGTTAATCTACTCTGGGCACTATCTCATATGTCTTGGGCAACAGCTGGCCCACGGAGAATTGCCCTATCTTCATACCGGCGATCTTTGTATGTTAGACTTGGTCAACGGGGACATGCTAATGACTTTAACTCAGGCTCGGTATATCTCGATCATGCGGGTATAACCTTGTACCCAAAGTCCCTGATGGACAGGTTCGCTAGTGAGATGACACAAAGTCTCCTAGGCAATCCACACTCAGCCTCGTCTTCCTCGCAGCTGTCTACAATGCGTATTGAGGATACCAGGCTGCGGGCTCTACGGTTCTTCAACGCTGACCCTGACGAGTTCGACTTGATCTTCGTGGCAAATGTTACGGCCGGGATCAAGTTGGTCGCCGAGGCCCTGAGAGCTACACCTGGAGGTTTCGATTATGCATATCATCTGTCATCTCACACAAGTCTCGTTGGCTTGCGGGAGGAGGCACGACATAGCCTCTGTCTAGATGACACCCAAGTCAACGACTGGCTTGCTGGGACTGACCCGTTCAACCATCACACTGAGCGTGCATCTACCACGTTGCTTGCGTATCCAGGCCAGTCGAATTTGGATGGTCAGCGATACCCCCTAGACTGGGCTGATCGGGTGAGAGCCGTTGGTCGGGCCTCGGGTGCCTCGTATTACGTCCTCTTGGACACTGCAGCGCTGGCAGCCACATCACCACTAGACCTTAGTGACGCAAGGTCGGCTGCAGATTTCACGGTCGTTAGCTTCTCCAAGATCTTCGGCTTCCCAGACTTGGGCGCCGTGATTGTTAGACGTGAGGCGGAACCTGCCTTTGCCTTCAGAAGATACTTCGGGGGAGGCACCGTGGAGACTGTGGTCACTAACAAGGAGCAATGGCACGCTCCCAAAACCCATAGCCTCCACGAGAGGCTTGAAGACGGCACGCTGCCGATCCACAGCGTGATAGCTTTGGATATAGCAATGCATGTATATCAAGAGCTGTTCGGCTCAATAAGCGTCGTGGCCTCGCATGTCTCTTTTCTGGCACGGCGTTTGAATACGGCACTCAGGGGATTGCATCACCACAACGGAACGCCGGTCTGTGAGATATACTCTCCAGATAATCCGACGAGTACGATTGCTGGCGCCGGTCCGGTCATTGCCTTCAACATGCGAAGTCAAGCCGGAGCATGGGTTAGTCTCGCCGAGGTCGAGAAGCTTGCAAGCGTGAAGAACTTCCACATTCGCACCGGAGGGGTGTGCAACCCTGGAGGAATTGCTTCTGCACTGAAACTGCAGCCTTGGGAGATCAAACGGAACTTCTCTGTGGGCTTTCGCTGCGGCTCCGAGAACGACATCATCGCGGGAAAGCCCACAGGTATCATCAGGGCTAGTCTCGGTGCCATGAGCACTGTTGCTGATGTCGATGCTTTCGTTGCGTTCATTGCAGAATTCTACACTGAAAAAACACCGATACCCGTGACACCCACGCTGATCTCCAAACGTCAAAATGCGCTAAATGACCTTTTCGTGTCCGAGATCACTGTCTATCCCATCAAGAGCTGCGGCGGCTTCAAGGTTCCCCCAAACACCGACTGGGAGATACGACCTGAAGGTTTCGCTTGGGACCGGGAATGGTGTCTGGTCCACAAGGGTTCTGGTCAGGCGCTGAGCCAGAAACGCTACCCCAAGATGGCTCTAATTAGACCGGTCCTCGACTTTGAGGCTGGTCACCTGTGCATACATTACGCTGAGCAGAGCTCAGATCATCGCCAGCCAAGGGAAATTCGCGTACCGCTATCCTCCAACCCGGCTCTCTTCCGATCATCATTATCACCATCACATCGCCCACCATTCTCGCGTGTATGTGGCGAAGAGATCATTGCAGAAACGTACATCTCCGAAGAGATCAACGGCTTTTTCTCTGCCGTGCTTGGCGTCCCGTGCTTGCTGGCCAGGTTTCCACCAGGCGGGCAGGAAGGGAACAAGAGCGTGCGGCACGCCAAAGCACATCTTCAAAGGCATCAGAAGAGTCATTACGGCAATGTGGAAAGTTTTAAGAGAGTTGGACCAGCCATATCCAGCCCGAAAGGGTCACCCTCGTTGAGGGCGCCGCCTTCGCCGCCTGATTCGGATGCGGAGCAGACGGAGCGGCAGAAGATATTACTGTCAAATGAGTCTCCCATCCTAGCCATCAATATGGCTAGCTTGCGGGCCTTGAACAGGCAAATTGTCGAACGGGGAGGCACGGAAGTATCACCCGCCGTATTCAGGGCGAATATAGCCCTCGACTCTGCCAGCGCAGACCCACGTCACGTGGATATGGCTTACGCGGAAGATGACTGGCGCAGGATCCGCATCGGCCAGCAGGAGTTCAAGATGCTCGGGTCCTGCCGGCGCTGTCACATGGTCTGCATCAATCAGGACACGGCGGAGAAGAGCCAAGAGCCCTTTGTAACGCTATCGAAGACCAGGAGGTTCGATGGCAAGGTCTTTTTTGGGACGCATATGTGCCATATAGGGCAAGGCAGCAACTCAGGGTCGACGAGGGAGGCGCAGAGTCCAACGGTTAGGGTTGGTGATAGTATAACGATCGTGCATTGAGATGAGACGACGTGTGGTTGTAAGATAACCAGAAACAAGTCTCAAGTTCGATGTGTCTTGACTGTTTCGATTATCTTCGATGGCCTTTCTCGTGAGAATATCTTTTTGTACAAATTACATACTGTACATGACACCCAACTCCGATATTGCTGCACCCAGTATGCAGCATATACCACCCTCCTTTACTCGTGACGTGATGGGCCCGAATTGGAGGTTATCACAGCCGCGCAGCTGCAACTCAAGGTACAACCAACGTCGCTCAGTACATAGCCTCTTTCGCAGCCCTATCAGGCGCCTCCTTAAAGCGCTTCATGATCCGGAGCCTGGGCGCCGTTCTAGGACCGATCCACCATCCCCCAGTGCGCTCGAGCACCCAATCCCGCAAGGAATCGAGACGAGCCGCCGCGCCAACCCTCTCGACGCCCCGGGGCTCCTCTCCCACGTGCGCGAAGCCAGGACGCAGGATCTCGAGCCCCGCGAAGCCCTCCACGACCGCCAGCGTATCCCACTGGCCACCCTTGACCGCCTTCTCGTCCTCTATGAGGAGGTAGTCGAACCGAGTCCAGAAGTTGGGGTCGGAAAGCGTAGCTTCGTCCTCCGTCTTGTCGAACACGAGCGCTACCGACGGCTTCACCTCGCCGTGGCCACCCACGATGACCTCGGGGTCCTTGACGAGTTTATGGTGCGTGGGAAGGGGGCTGCCCTGCTCGACGCCGAAAAGCGTGACGCCTGTCATGCAGCTCAGCACGTCCGCGTGGACTGTTACCACCGAGGTGGAAACTGTGGTCTGGTCCTGCGCGATCATGTCATGCAGGGCTGCAAGAGCCTCGCCGCCGGGGTAGTTGAGGCTCGAGACAAGAAGCATGGCGGCAGAGCCCAGGGCAGTCAAGAGCACTCCGGCTGAGAAGAGGAGGGACAGGACGTTCCTGATCGCACGCCGGCTGCTGACATCCGTGCCGACTCGGGCGGGGAGCTCTCTGATCAAGGAAGTGACCCCAAGCGCGGCCGCAGCAGTGAGAGGGGGCACGACGTAGAAGATGAACCGGGCTTCCTTGTGTGGCTGCAGCGAGTATATGGCCACGAATAGAAGATTGGGTATGATCAGGCGCTTCGCGATGCGTCCGTATGCCGGGGAGAATAGGGCGGCATAGACGAATACGAGGCCCA
This sequence comes from Cytospora leucostoma, assembly GCA_003795295.1. Classification (NCBI taxonomy): domain Eukaryota; kingdom Fungi; phylum Ascomycota; class Sordariomycetes; order Diaporthales; family Cytosporaceae; genus Cytospora; species Cytospora leucostoma. The sequence continues at coordinate 61,237 of LKEB01000027.1, read as the reverse complement.
GTGGGGGTGAGATCAATTTTGGTAGTGCGTTGGTGAAATACCAGTACCAAGGGGACGTTCCCCAGTTGGAGGCTGAACCCTGGAAAACATTGTAGTAGAAGCCCCATAGCTCAGGCCAGATGGGCTTCTGCCAGAAGTACGAGTCAATGGGGACAGAGATGAGCAGGGCGGCGATGAAGGAGACCAGGAACGGAGATATCAATCGGTGGAGGGATGTCTGTGGGATGGCAAGTAGCCACAGCGCATTGGTGCCGAGCAGTATGGCAACCTCTGAGCGGAAGACGACTGCTGCGAAGACGAGCAGGGCTACTGACATTCGAATTCTCGCGTTGGCTCTGGTGGGATTCCTGGAAGGGAGAAGAAGACCCGAGGCGATAGTTGCTAAATCATCACTTGTTGGTTTTCAAGGTATATAATACATTTATTGACTTGAAGCAAGGCTGGTGACTTACTAAAACCGAAAGCAAACATATTTGGCAGAGTCCTGGAGGCATAGAACATGATATGGAACTGGCTAGCCTGCAGCACCGCATACCATCGCGCCACAGTAGGACCACATGCACCATGTAGCTGTCTCTTGAAGAACAGCAGAGCTTGTACGTTGAACAGTCCAAGGAGGGCTCGCACTAAGAATTGAGGGTTGGTGAAGTCTCCCAAGATGGCCTCAAAGGGGCGGGCGATGCCTGCAAGCAGGACAGGGCCTATGAAGGTCCTTGGCACAGCTCCTGGGAAGGCAAAATGATCATAGCTGCTGGACAGTTTCTGGAAAACATTTGAGAGAGGGGTCCCATATACCAGGACATCGTGAGTTGCCTGGATGTTGAACGACTCCTCGACCTTTGTGTAGGGTGCTGCCAGGAGGTGGACCAGCGCCACTACTGGTAGGAGGAGGGAGAACAGGTGGTCTGTAAGCTTTACTGTTAACATCGGTGCATCTTCTATGGGGACGCTCTCACCTACCAATGAGGGAACCCATTGCCATGAATCAAGAACCTCGAGTTTGTAGGTGCCGGTTCACCCTCATCGATGTTGTCTTTGTACAGGGTAAACAGTCCGTCGAATGGGGGTCGTCGAATGGAAGTATTGATGTTGGTATCCGTACACTTTAGCCTGATGGAATAGGTACCTAGGTACTTGGCTACGCCTAGGTACAGTACGGACCACGCTAATTAGGTAATCCGTACCTGACGCTTCGGCCAGTAAAACGGGTCAAGGATGCCCCTAGTGCAACATTGGATTGATGTAACTAGGAGAAAACAGTGGATTCGGAATAACCTTATTGGTGAACGGTCGAGAATTAAACAGCTTTCGTTGGTCACCGTTAGAGCCCCTGTGCCCCTGTGACGGTAGGTAGCTGCTTCCAAAGCGACTCTCTGCCAGGTCTACCACTTTTTGCCGCCTGGTGTGCTTCGTGCATGTGTTGCTACACTACATCTACATACATACCTAGGTACATACATACGTACATATGTATAGTGGGAGAGAGACGAACGCTGCAAGTCGCATCGCCAATTCCAGCCCTTCGTTTTGAAAACGGCACCTCATTCTTTGTGTCGCCTATTTTGCCTGCCGCCGACCAGCGTTAGCATCAAAAAGAGGTCTCACTCTGACACCCGACTGAGCATAAGTCCAGATTACACCGTAATCAAAGACACGCCCACACTCCTGTGCCTGGCAGGTCTCTCTGCCTTGAACCTGCTCTGTTCTCTGTCAAGGACTGGCAAGCAACTCCAAGCGACTCCAAGCCACGGCGACGACTGCGATCTCGACCCCGATCTCGACCCTGACCTTGACCTTGATCCGCGCTCCACTCGGCTTACATCGATTCGACCCGCGAGACTCGCCCCGACGTTGATGGATTGAGGACGGCACAGGCCAGCTGGCAAACAAAGTAGAGATCGCCTCTGTTCTGCTCTGCTCTTCCATCTCCCCGTTCGCATCCCCGCCTCCGCCCCCGTCTATGCCATCTAGCCGATTACCTGGCCTGTGAGACAATCCAGACGAACCCATGGCGCGCTCCATGGGGCCAGTTCGGCTCAAGAAGACGAATCCCATAACCCTCGCCATCGGCGCCGTCCTCTGCATATTCATCCTCTACTTCATCATCGCCCCCTCGAGCTCTACCGGCGGCAGCATATCCTCCATACATGTGAAGAAGCCCACAGTTGCCTCGCATCCCCTATCGCCGCCGACATCACCGTTCCGGAAGCCCATCTCGAAGAATGGCAAGACCGCGCCGCCGCCCGTCGCGCGTTACAACCTCAACAATGTCACCATCTCGGCGCACCCCATCGAGAACAACGAGAATGTCCTTATCCTGACCCCCATGGCTCGGTTCTACCAGGAATATTGGGACAACCTGCTGAAGCTCACGTATCCGCACCAGCTTATAACACTCGGCTTTATTCTGCCCAAAAACAAGGAGGGGAACGAGGCGACCACGTTGCTCCAGGCGCAAATCGCCAAGACGCAGAAGTCTAGCCCAGAGAAGGATCGCTTTAAGAGCATTATCATCCTCAGGCAGGACTTCGACCCACCCCTGACTTCGCAAGACGAGAGCGAGAGACACAAGATGCAGAACCAGAAACCCAGACGAGCGGCCATGGCCAAGGCGCGCAATTCCCTCCTCTTCACTACACTGGGCCCGTCGGTGTCATGGGTACTCTGGTTGGATGCCGATGTTGTAGAGACCCCGCCCGACATGATACAGGACCTTGCGGCCCACGACAAGCCGATCGTCGTCCCGAACTGCTTCCAGCGATACTACAACGAGGACAAGAAAGAAATGGACGAGCGCCCATACGACTTCAACAACTGGATGGACAGTCCCAACGCCCAGGATCTCGCCGCGAAGATGAGCAAGGACGATATCCTCCTCGAAGGGTACGCTGAGATGCCGACGTTCCGGGCGCTCATGGCTTGGATGTACGACGAGCGGGAGGATCAGCACCTGGAGATGCAGCTGGACGGCGTCGGAGGCACGGCAGTGCTGGTCAAGGCGGTTGTACACCGAGATGGGGCCATGTTCCCTCCCTTCCCATTCTACCATCTCATCGAGACCGAGGGTTTCGCGAAGATGGCAGCACGACTGGGCTGGAAGTCCACGGGTCTGCCCAACTATAAGGTGAGTTCATGTCCGCTACACGATCTGCGTTGTGGCAGTAGGAGACTAACGCGATATTCTTGACAGGTCTACCACTACAATGAGTGATGTTATTTTTCTGGTGGAGGATGCAGAAGCAATATCTATACTAATTTCAAGAGGCGCCGCCAATCGGCCCCCAGCCGGTCTTGCTCGACCTGACCCATACTGCGTGCCAATCGGTGCCAGTGACGACCGCAGGCCAGAACGACGAGGGAATCAAACCAGTAAATCATGGGCGCTTTTGAGATCCACTATCTGCACACAGAGGGATCACATGGTATCCTCATTAGTGAGAGTTATAGTCCGTTCACCCTTCGACCTCGTACCCAGCGACGCGCAACGACCGGAAGGGAGGCTAGGTAGGGGAGTTTGGGATCGAAAACAGCTATTTATAAGGGCCTATGGTTATCAAGGGAAAAAGAGGGGAGTGTGGAGGGGTTTGAAACTTTGGGTGGGCATTGGCGTGTGCATCTGTACGATACGCAGCAAGATCTGCATGGCAGCCGTTGGGAACGTGGTCTCCATGTCCGTGTCCACGAGAGCCGAAATCATGAAACTGTGTTTTGGCGAGGGTCCACAGTACCCGGGGTAGACTTGATGTACTTGATAATCACTTCGTATTACTCCAAGAGATCAAGTCCTCACGTAAATACGTGTTTTACCATTACGGTGCCATCGCCGAGTGCCTCGCTAACCCGATATACCTGCTAATCAGGATGCTATGCGTCGAATATGTGAGGTCGCTCTCTGCCTGAATAGAACCAGAGCTATTATGAACAAGACTCCTTCAAGTATCATTTCCCGATCTCACATTCCAGTCATTGCCCATATAGACATATCATAATTTGGACATCCTTTCTCATGATATCCTCCTGATCCGCCTCCCCACCCACCCCCCCTACAGCCTTCCCTCACACCCCATCATACCTCCCCTCCCCCAGGCACCAGAGCTCCACCAGGCCCCTCGCGCCGACGACGTCCCCGCCCCGCAGGAGCGCGGCGCAGTCCACGTTGAGCGGGGAGTCGACCTCGGGGTACGACAGCAGGCCCCTCACGGCGCGCACCGTCTCGAGCACCGAGTAGGCCGGGGTCCAGGCCGCCTTGAGCAGGTCGAGGCAGATCTCGCCCGTCTCGAGGGCGATGTTGGGGTGCACGACCGGGGTGGCGAAGCGGACCTGCGGCGGGGAGAGGGGGTAGTTGGTCGGTATCTGGATGGTGAGGAGCCACCGGCCTTCTGTGTGTGTGTGTAGATGATGTGTGAATTTTCTGTTGTATACGTGAAGAGAACAAGAAAGATATCTTCGACCTCGAGATATAATGCTATTGATGGCTACAATGTCGCGTTTCCCCCGTGGGGTCACGTGCTCGTTGATCCTGCAGATCACAAGCTCGGGGTCGGGGAGAGGAAAGGTGGGGGGGGGGTAAGGATGGTAGGGAGGGAGGAAGGGAAGTAAGGGAGGAACGATATGAAGTCGGGAGGTTGAAGGAAAGGGAGGTAAAATCAAGCAACAAAAAGGGAAGCGAGCGCACCATCGTAACCCCCACCAACGCCCCGTCCGTTGATCACGGCCTCCCACGCCAGCAGGTCATCCTCGCTCGCGGGGCCCAGGCGCTCGATGCCCTTCTCGTCTCGCGACTCGGAGCGCCAGGCATCGAGTTCCTTGATCAGCCGGCGGGTTGCGCCGCGGGAGGAGGACGACGCGGATGCTGACGTGATGGGCATCTGTGTGGCTGTCTGTCTGTCTTTGTGGAGAGGATGGAAGAGAGGAGGACAGGAGAAAGTGGATCTCTTGGAAGCCGGTAAGTAGTGTACAATGTAGTATGATGTGTGAGTAGAAAATAGAAGTACTGTGTAATCAATCAGGTGGGAAGTGGATTTGCGAGATCCATGTGATTGTCAGACTGGCGAGAGTGGGAAGATAGCGTGGGAGTCAGCGCTTCCTCGTCTCTTGGAAGATTTGATGGGGCGGCCTCGTTGATGATCATACTCGGATACAACTGAACGAACACGACATGTCTGCATGTGAAGCTCACCCGGCTGATCAGCTCCACTTGGCCCGGTTCATGTTACATACATATCCAGGTACCCAGGTACAGTACAGTACAGCACAGCAGACACCCACTCCAGGGCAGGGCTACCTAGGTATTGTACTTAGTAGGTACCTGAGTAGGTATGCCAGGGGCCAACTCCAACCTGCCAACTTGCAGCCGAGGCACCGGGGCCTGCTGGGCAGTGCCACTCAGGTACTGTACTCAGGCACTCTGGCCCTCAAGTGAACTGTTGTCCCCCGGGTACCCACAGTTGTCAAATCTCGATTCTACCCCTGAGATCTCGAGTGCCCATGCGAGGGAGGGCGCTCACGGATCCCTCTGCAGTCCACCTATCAGTCTATTTACGACAGCAAACCTTCGCTTGTAACTCGTTTACAAGTGTCAGTACTGATGATCTTCATTATTATCTTTCTACGTAATTTGCGTTTCCGCTTTGTTCCCATTCAAGTCATGTCCGAAAAGGCCCCAAGCAAGGTGGGTTGGGTGCCACCATGAGCAGGCAAGCACTGAAGACGACCAGCTCGTCAGCTTGTCTTATCTCATGCCCCTTTCTGTGTGACGAGGTAGCCTCTCTACTCTTTTGCTCTCTCGTAAAATGTAAAATTTGTCCCTGTAGAATCGAAAGGTACCAACATTCGATCACATTCGTCCTTCCCCGCGTCTGTGACCAGCATACATTGTCCAGACCTCCTCATCCCTCATCATTTTCTGTGGAGCAGTGTTGACTTGTAAATGTGCAATGCGACATACAGCCTTCCCCTCATGTGAGCATCGCTGCAAAACGCCGAATTCATGGTGGTGTAAAACGCAGATCATAATATTTCTCCAGGCTCACTTTATGCCCCAGATATGGGGAATATTCAGCCAACTTGAGTCTCGCGCCCTTGCGCGCCCTCTCCAAACAGGAGCAACGTCTCCTGGTGATGGACTCCCATATCATAGAATTCCGTTTCGGGAGAGATCCCCATGTCGTTTATGAGAGTGCCTTCATCGAAGCCAGTAGTCCGGTACCGAAAGTCGCCATGCAAGTACTAAGGCTTAGCATTTTCCTTTGGCTTCCAAAATTGCACCATCCGGCTGAAGCGTCTTGATTTGCTGCGTTTGGGCTTCTTGTCCGAGTCGCTGTTGAATGTGACCTCTGTAGATAACTTGCTGCGCTCCCCGTGAGAACTGCTGATCAGGCGGCTCAGGCTCGCCAGGCTCCCTCGTCGACCACCAAAGGCTGTCGCACTAAAGGAAGCTGGACGTTGGCCCGGCGCAGGGGGCCGGGTCATCTGGGCTGCTTGTTGGGCAAACAGGTTTTCCCTCACCTGGTTAGAATGGCTGCTTGAAAGAGATGGGACGTCCATAGACTTCCGGACTTCAGGACCGGGCTCTCCCATCAGCAAGGACTGGAAGCTATCATCAGTGACCGACGACGGAGCAGTGCAAATGATATTGGTATCGTACGATGCCGGTGAGCGTGGTGATGGCAAGGCCGAAGACGGAGTGACCGAGGAGTAAGGGCTGACGGGTGCCAAAGAGGTAGAGGTCGTTTGCGAAGAACCACCGTCCAGTGGCGCTCTTGGACTGATCGGAGATTCAGGGGCCTTTCTCTTCGCAGGACGTCCAAATTCAACCGGCCTGAATTGCGTGGGGATAGCAGGAGGCTCCTCCTCGATTACTTGCTCTTGCAAGGAGCTCAAAGATGTCCTTGACTTCATGCTCGCAGCACTCTGCGACTTGCTGTCCTCGGGGTCGCTGAATTTCCTTCTCATCGCAATTGCTGGATCAGAGTTCCTCCCCTCGCTTGTCATTTTGTCTGCCGAGCCGCGGACCGAGAAGAGGCCGCTGAAGCTGGACGCTTCGCTGTCCTTATGGCCAGTGGACTCGGGTTGGGGAGTGGAGGAGCCAGAATCGTCGGAGTCGACCTCCTCCTCTTCCTCTTCAAAGACATCTGCCATGGTCGAACTGCTGCCAAACCTATGCATACCGCGACGGAATTCGAAAGGTGGCATCTCGGGTGAACTTTGGGCCCGTTGGTGATGAGTATAATGCATCCCGGGTCCAGTGAAGCGGCTCATACCGGCAGCACTGTGCAGTTGACGCTTCATCAACCCACCAGCTTTCTGAGCCGCTTCCCATTCCGCGTTCCGCGGCAGAGGTGTGTTGAAAGGTCCAAGAGCCGCATCCAAATCGATCATGGGAAAAGATGTGTCGTCTTCCGTGAAAGGCCTTGGTGGCTTCCACGCTTCAACACCACCTTGATCCTGATCCAACTCGGTGATCATTACAGTAGGCATCACGGGCTCACTCTTTGTATCGGCTGAGTCCTCAGCTGAGTCGTCCTCAGCTTCATCAGCTGGGCGACTCGGAGGAGGCGTCGGCCCACGACGGCTCGTCTTCTTGCCCTTTCCATGGCGGCCTTTTGGCTTCTTCGTCAGAATCGACCCGGCCCAGGTCTTCACCTTTCTCTGCTTCTTGCTCGACTTCTTGCCCGGTTTTGGTACTGTGCTTTCCACTTCTGGGGCCTCCTCGTCCTGAACTCTGTCTGTTGACGGCAAGTCTGTTTTCGAGACCTCGCTTGAGTTTAGACTTACAGGACGAGACCTCGAGGGGGAATGGGAACCAGAAAAGTGGTCCAGTCCGAAGAAAGACCATCTCTTGGAATTTCTCGTAGGGCTTGGCTCGGGAGATCTGGCAGGACTAGGAGCGGCAAGCGTGAATTCATTGAGCAACGGAAGAGAACCTCGTCTCTGCGGTGAAGTACAGGATTCTTCCTCTTGAGAGGTCTGTGTCCTCTCGAGAATTGCACCGGCTGTACTGGGCCTTGAATCCGAGCCGCCTTGCGATGGAGCAGCCTCAAGATATGGCAGAGGTTCATCCTTTTCTGGAATGACCGAGTTGGAAGCGGAGATGACAGACGAAATGCTCCCCGAGACCGAGTGGCCGGGTTTGACGGTTACGGTGCTTGAAGTATCGCTAGACACTAGTGATAGTGGCCTTGGGATAAATTCCAGAGTATCGGAAAACCCCACTTTGGCCTTGCTGAAAGATTTCCTTGGAGCAAAGACCGGTTCGACTGTTGGCGCAGGAGAGGCTCGGCATTCGGTCTGTCCAGCAGTATCTGCCTTCTGTTCACTAGTCTTCTGTTGACTAGCCTTCTCGACCTCGTCAGGGCGCGGCATTATCGGAAACGAGAAATGCTTGTTCAAGTCTTGTGCTGATGGACTCGATGGCGCACTGCTTCCTCTCGAGACATCACCAGTGTTCTTGGGCAGGTTGAGACCTATAATGCTACTGAGGTCATGGCTTGACATGGCTGCAGAGCGCCGGTGAGCATGACGATGAGCAGGTCCACGACGGCCTGGTTCGACCGGCTGAAGTTGTGGGGAGACACTGGCCGTGCCGCTCTCTGATCCCGTTGGACTCGTATTGAGAACCTCCATCCTTGCGTTTCCGGATCTGTATTCGCCGCCGACAAACTCACTGCCACCACGTCTGTGAACAGCTCTGGCCGGGGAAATCCGTGGAGAGTGCGGTGATCGAGGCGCACCCAAGAAGGTGTCGGTAGAGGGAGTGATAGTATACGGAGGAGCGAGGCTTGCGCCAGGGTTGAACGAGAAATCGGGGAGTGCAGACGACCCATGTGGCCCTGTGTCGTTGCTAATGGCACCAAAGCCTAGACCTGGCGTCTCAATGCAAGATCTTGGTCGCCTACGGGTAGTGCGAGCATGAGTGGGCGTGGATGTTGATATCGGTTTCGACGGGAAAACGAACGGTGGGTTTGGTGGCGGAGGATGGGAGCCAGGAGACGACTCGGGCGTTTCCATCGATTCGTTAAGACCCATGGGGTGTCCCTGCAGTGGAAGTGAAAGATGGCGGTGGTTGTGAACACGACCATCGCGGGGCATATCAGGCATAATGGTAGCTGCCATCTTTCCGGAAAGCCGCGCTGCGGCGTGAATGCTGATGGTTATGTGACCAGTCGTAACATGGGAGTGTCGATGGATTTGTGCAGTCTTGGGGGGTGCGACAGTTACGGTGACCGGTTGGTTCGATTGCGATTTGTTTGGGATTTCGTCGGGTGGAGGTTAGGACCAATACGTTGGACCGACCTCAGTCTTGACTCAGTGCCACAGGTTAGCGAGTCGCTTCTCGGTATTGTCATGCGTCTGATGGCAGTGGTCGAGAGAAGCAGCAAACAAAGCAGGTGCTCGGATGGTATTCTGCCGACGAGGAGGAAGTGAACGTGGTCGTACCCAAAGTCGTAGCTGATGTCTCGTAAATTGAGGGTCGTATATCGAAAGTGTCGGACCTCTCTGCGTGCAATCCAAAGTCGTAATCCTCCCAGTCCGAAGCGATTGCGAACTGTTGGCTTGAAAGGAGGAATCAAGGCAATGCTCTCTAAAAAGAATCTAAATTGGAAAAAGTGTTAAAGGAGTGGACGGTCAAGACCAAGCAGGAAACCTCTGAGGATTTCCCACCGGAATTGCACCAGAGGTTGGGCGGTGAGGCGGAGGAGGGCGGAGGGTTGGTGTTGATGGTGATGGTTTGGAAAGAAGGGAAAAGCGGCACAAATGGGACAGTTGACATGAGAGTTGAGACTGAGACCAGGACCACCTGAAAGGTACCTGGCAATCAGGTGGTGGGCGCAGTGGAGGTAGTGGAGGCAGTGGAGGCAGTGGATGCAGTGGGCAAGACTGGAGTGGGCAGTGGGAGATGGCACCTCAAAACAGTGCACGAGCCCACTCCAAACTGGCAAGCCAATGTTCCAAGGTTGGACTGGACCCACTAAAACGAATCAGGTGGGTCCCAGGCGTGCGTCTACATGTACGTACCTGTAGCGTACCTTTAGCTCGTGCTTCAGGTATCTTTGTGCCTGTATCGTCAGGGATTTTGTTGCCTTTGACGCCCTCTGTAAAATGGAGCCATGCTGGAGATCCGTACTGTGAAATTTGGATCGTGGGCCACTCAGGAGTCGATACAGGCTAGACAGCAAGACTGTGTACGGTTCACGGACACACTGTACCAGAGGCCGTTTCGGGCAATTTCTCAATCAAAGGAGCCCGGCATAATCACCACAAGCCAACTGGTACTGAAAACGAATATGCCATGTTCATTGTCTTAATGGCTCTTGGATTCTGCGAATTAGAACTTATGGAATAGACTCTAGTGGGAGAAAGCTTGGGGCTCAGAGTGGAAACCATGGTGAGCCGCAGAAGAGACTCAAGTTCGATCATCAACCCCATACTAAGAACGTCCTCATCCGCACTTCACAGATTGAGATCGTGGAGTCAGGGGGTTTTTAAGTCTGGGGCCCCCAACCCTGCGAAGATTGGATGACCCATCTTGAGGTTCACGATACAATAGACGGTCCATGCCACGCCTGCTTCCGACGTCAACATGAGAGCTTGGAGTCGATAACACGCAGTAATAAGGTTGACAAGCGCTTGTACTATATATACCTATATTGTCTAGAGGTGAATGTAGTCTGTGCGTAATCATTGGGAAGGTATCGTACTTCCTTCTGTTGTTGCCCGGACAGGGTGGCCCCGCTGGCGGCCTGCTTGCGTATAACAGTACTACACTATAGTAGCGTTGGTCGGGGTTATCATGAATCAGGGACACGGCGCTTCTCATTTGTCCATCAGATATCAGATGCAAGGCACGCCGAACGGCTCCCCCCTCTGGGAACGCCAGAGTTGCATCCAACATCGTGATACCCCGCTATCAAGTCACGATCTGATGAGCTTGGGGGATTATTTTGCCGTTTTGCGGAGGCGGTGCCTTGAAAATCCCCATCTGGGAAGTGGCAGGTGAGGCATTCTGCTTGGATCCCTGGCACCTGGCAATGGTTTACGCCTCCCCTTGCCGCCCTTGACTGCCTTGATGAGCGTTTCAGCTGGGCCTGCTAGCAAGGCATTATCACCCACGGGAATAGTTCGACATACGGATGCAGCCGTGACCCATGATCGCCGTCGTGAACGGAGCGAATCGCTGCTGAGGGAGAAGGCCTTCGTTTAGGTCTCAAAGCTGAAGAAGATCAAGTAGATCGACCATCCCTGGCTGGATACTGCTTGTGATGGCCTGGTCTGAACGCTGGCCCAAGACCTGATCGGACGAGGCTGGCGTTGTTCTGTGCACGATAAGCGGATTCCGTGCCTGGACGAACAATTTCGACGCTAGAGACTCGGGCCCTTGCCTAGTCAATCCTTTGTTGGAAGCCAGAACTATTATCTCGTCGCCGCCTTTGTTCGTAATGCTCACATTCGGAGCGTCGATTACCCCCGAGCCGCCGATAAAGCGAAGCGGACCTCAAAGGTCGGCTTACCTGGATGCGACGGGGAAAGCGGCGATCGCGTGGTCGATAGGGTATACCAGAAATACTCTCCGGTGTCTTCACAACTTCTGATCCATCATCTGCATCACAGCTTGCTGCAATATTGAGACAGAAAAAGACCCGTCTAGAGTTCGCCTCTCTCCCTGAAGCGTGCAGTGGCGTGAAAGACGTCTGCAGCAACAGATGGCGCCCTAGAGCAAAAGGACGACCAGTCAGCGTTTACAATCGCTCCACGTCTGTGCCTGGCTGAGCACAGACCGGCGTGCATAACGCTATGGAGGTAAGAAGCCGGTAACGGTAAGGTCGACATGCAATCCTGAGTGTAGATCCGTTGTTCCATCGCAACCTTGACTGAATCGAATAGAGTCGAAAATCAATTCGTCTAGGACTCGAGACGAGCCCGTTGACGATTGTGTTAGAAACTGCCCCTGTCTGACTCGCCCTGATCAGGTCAGTAGGCGTAGTCTTGCCGTTGTCGTTGATGTTAACGTCGTCGTCGCCTTCGGTGTCGCCTTGTACTTGGCGCTTTGCTACTGCAGGTGGGGGATTTTGGTTGCCGTATTCGCTCGTTGAGAGTGAGAGTTTAAACACGAGGCAACTGGCGGGTACATCATGCTCCGTACGGATCCGTACTGACGTAGCAACAACTTCATCCAGATGAAACCCGAGTTGAAGACTGAGTGGATGCTGCCCTTCCTTCTTCGGTACTGAACTGCCGCACGTAGCATGCAGTACTGTTGTATAGAACTTCCTAATAAAAGCGCACCTATCTCTAGCAGGGAAGCAGGGGTACTGTTTATCACTCAGTACTCCGTACATACACTATTTCTGTATATGTAGTATGTGCCATGCAGCCATGGTACTGGACCAACCCGGGCCCATGAGCCGCGGACATTCGACACATCTCGGTACACGGTCCGGAACATGTTGAATTAGTGCAATCTCGAGCAAATGTTGCACCGGAACATTAGCAGTGTCGATTGGAGACCGTGAATTCCTGCACTCTGGGCTACGATACCCAGCGGCCCGTAAATGGTGGTCGAATCGCCATTGGGTCATGAAAGCTTCCATTCCGCGCTTTCTGAGCTTCGTCTGAGACTCTCCCGTCGTTCGGACTCATTCTTCGGCCGATGAAAGTGGAACTCGTTTAATTTCGAAATTTGATCAACAAGTGGAGACGCAACACGGGCACAGGAGAACGAACATGCATGACAGGCACACAATGGTAGTCTATAAATCTGGTTCGGCCTCCCATTCAAGTAGCAGGCTCAAATCATATATTACTGGCTGGCTCGAACGGACACCCTTCTTGGAGGTTGGTCTCCCACCGCCAGAGGGGCGAACAATATTATGCACGTGGAATGATGGGCTGTCGACAACTTGTTGGTTGCATATGCGCAAAGCGGCTGTGTTCAAGATGGGAACCTTGGAAAGTAGGTAAGATGCAAATATTGTACGCTAGATAGGTAGTCTAGGTAGATTGATGGCGAATGAGTTTAGTTCCAGATATGCCAGAGTGCGGAAGGTAAATGCAGTTGTGAGAAGTGGCCGGCCGGCATCGTCTTACCGCTGCACATTCTTATCTTATCGCTCACAGCGGCAGTAGTCTACTTTGGAAAAAAGTTCCCACCTGCTCTGTTCGCAGTCTCGGCAGTTTCATGTCAAACACGAATAGTATCTTCCCACAACCAATATCACCCACCACGACGAAGACCTCCGCTTCCTTATATTGCAGCAACATATTACATTTATCAGATTGCAATCTTGACTTTCGATTTGTGTCACCTCTGTGCAATCATGTCCGGTACAATGAGCGACGCCGTCGCAAAGCCAGAGGCCTCTACCAAAGCGAAGCCGCTGGGCATGAGGAAGAATGGTATGCACCTCGAGATCACCAAAGACTAATCTCGATTACTGACTCCTCATCATCATCCAGGGAAACAATGGCACGCGCCCAAGAAGGCTTTCCGTCCTGGTTCAGGACTGACCTCGTACGCGCAACGAAGCAAGGAGAGGGCAGCACACGCAGCAATGAAGGCTAAGGAGAACGAGATGAAGGAAGAGCAGGAGTCGGAGAGAAAGGTGCGACAACCCATCAACATCAAGTTGGAAAGGCAACAAACTTTTGATGACTGACGACACCTCGGGCATACAGGCACGGATAACCAGAATCAAGGAGAAGCGCGCGGCTAAGGAGGAGAAGGAACGGTACGCGAAGCTGGCCGAGAAGATGCACAAGAAGCGGGTCGAAAGGCTCAAGAGGAAAGAGAAGAGGAACAAGCTTCTTAACTCTTGAGCGAATTACGTCAGGTCAGAGACGCTCAAGTTCAGGACGCCTGCAGCGAGGATCAGGACGTCGTGCCAAGAGGGCTCGCTCAACAGTATTGCCCCGGTCTGCGCTCGCCCCAAATGTCACTTGTCACGGCATCACTTGACGGTTATAACAACCCGTCTGCCATGCAAGACCTTTAGGGCCAGTCGCCATACGCAAAGAGCACCCAGGATATAGAGACCTCTAGAAACCTAGGACGCTTGCTCAACCAGCAGCAGCCTATGAGGAGGGATATCTGTACCCGCACTATTGCTTCCGAATGTACGGGCGATGTGCGTTGATCCGAAGAGGTAGATAAGATGAAAACGGCTGAAGGGGCTGGATCTGCCAGGGTCTGCTTTTGTGTGTCTGTGACACGGAGTCTCACAATATTGCATTATAATAATAAGCTTGGTGTTCATTCATCTGGAATGTTGACATACCTAAAATCGGCGCTACGAAATTGGCATCTGGGCTGAGCGTCCCTGCGTCCCTACCCGCAATTTGCGGTAGTTGGGACCCTGGAACCCTTACAAACTAGTGCCGATCCTGGTTGGGAACTGGGAGCAGCCATGTCGCCCCGACAACTTTCGGACAACTTTAGCTCCCTCATTTCAGTAAGCCACAAAGAAAGTCGGGCGACGAAGAACAAAGACGGCAGCCGAGAATGCCGGGCAGTACCGGCATATCGCTGCCTCGGGAGCAGCCACATTCCGCAACCAAAACATCGTCGCCGATTCGCGCACAGCTCCAGCTCCAGCGCTCCAACACAGAAATCACGTCGCCTGTCCGGCTAGGAAGACATCATCACCACCACCACCACCATCGCCATACGCCGCACAACTCGCACCATCGTAGCACTCACATTTCCTCGCGACACAAGAGACACAGCCATCGCAATGATCGAAACATGAATGTACCGCAGTCGGCTGCTCCTGTCCTGCAGAGCGTTCCGAGGGGCTCGCTGGAGGTTCCGCGATCTGAAGGCATCACACCGCACAATCCAAGTCCGACTCCGAGCCCAAGAGGAAGCGTCTTTTCCATCCCTTCTGGGGGTGAGATCGCCGGGGGCTTGTCTGCGTTACCACCCGGAGATAGCTGGGAAGAAGCCTTGGGCCGGGAAAAGGAGAGGGCTGAAGCCAGGGTTGCGTGCGTATCTACCGCCTACCCATATCATACAAGAAACCTACCTGCTGACTACCCTCATCTCTGTGCAGCGGTCTAAAGAAGTCGTTCATCGACCTCACCGCCTTCTCAGCTAGCACCAACCGCCGACTCGACGATACCTACTACAGCGTGCTCGAGAAGCTCGCCTCCCTACAAAAAACTATCGTGTCACTCAAAGAGCTCGCCTCGGCATCGGTCTCCACGAATGACAGCTTCGTTGCGGAATCACGGTCGTTTCTTTCCGAGGCGCAGGCGCAGCTCGATGCCTTCGGCCAGTTTGATGAGCAGGAGAAGCATGTGCAGGCCTTGGAAGCCCGGGTACACAAGGGCCGGGAGCGCATAGAGGCTCTCTCTACGAGGGTTGATGTGGTCAGGCAGAAGGTAGAGAGATGGGAGAGGGCGGATAGGGAGTGGCAGGAGAGAACGCGGAGAAGGCTGAAGTCTATCTGGGGCGTTGTGCTGGGGCTTGCTCTTGTCCTCTTGCTGCTCTACTTCGGAGCCAAGCTTTATGGGCCAGAGCTCGAGGAGGTTGCGGGAGGACTGAAGAATGACGCTATGCTGGCGAAAACAAAGCTAGATTTTGGAAGCAAGGGGTCTCCCGCTACTACTCATGGAGGTGAGCGGAAGGGCTTGGACAGAATCAAATATGGGACGGCTGGAGTTCGGGATGAGGCATTGCGAGTTCTGGACGAGCTTTGAGATTTGGTATTGGGCGTTAGGCGCTTTTGGCTTTTGGCTTTCTCTGCACCAGGATACCCAAGGTAATTACAATAATCTAACTCCACAGGCTGGCGCGTCCGCCGGGCGGACTCCAGTTTTCAGCTCGACACAGGGGCCTCTTCTGGCTGCACCACGGGCAGTTCGTTAACATCACAAATTTGTGCTTGCTGAGGAAGGTCGCAAGGCAGACAGCCCATCTCTGAAAACTACCTGAATAGCATGCCCGAGCAAGTAGGGAATGCAAATGCCGAAGTTTGTCCGATGGGGCGCAAATGGGCAGCCCCGGGTGTGTGTGCCGGAGGGGGGGGGGACTACCTCGGGCGGGATCAGGTCCCTGACAGCCTTGCAGGAAAATAAGAAGTCGACGTCATAGGTGCTCATCTTGCTCTCGTCGCAGTTCACGAAGCTTGAAACAGTCGTTGGAATCCCTAGGCCAGATTATTTACGTACTGACCCTGAAATCCACAGCGCTGACAGGCCTGTTACAAGTAGATTCAGTTATGAATAGCCCTGGAGGCCAGACGGTAAGCGCGGCCTGGTTGCATCAGACCCTGGCGACCATGTTCCCTCATCCTTCCTCCATCCCACCTAGTCAGGTTGCTGTTGGCGATTCCAGGTTGGGTTGGAAGGCTATGTACCTACCTGCCTACCTAGTTGCTCGGCTGTGCTATTCTGTCATACCTGACTTATTTCAATTCATCATCAACAGCCAAGATTTGCTCCACACCAGAGAAACGCATGTGCTCTAATCACCTGCAGTGTGCAACCACCACCACTGCATTCCAGACCTTGCTGCCGTACCTACACTTTCAACTTCCCCCTCCTTCTTTCCTTATAGTCGGCCCTAAGTAGTTCCCTAAGCAGGCTTCTTGGTTATTACATTCTGGCGCAGAAGAAAACCCAATACATCCGCATCTCACTACCCCGCGGAGCCGGCTTCACTAGAAATTTACTGCTTTCACAGTGTTGTGCAGTTACGTATTCTCGCGTTCTTGACATTGTGTTGCGTCCAGAGGCCAGGGAATCCCGAGGAAATCCTCTCTGTACAATCTGATTCGAGATGTCCTCAATACCGGGAGACGGCGCCAGCGCCAACGGACAAACCCCAGACTTCGCGAGCGCATTAACTACGGAGCTGCCAGTACGATCCGGGACGAAGAGCAGCATCTCGAGCTTGCCACCACCAGGGCAGTCGCTGACTGGCAAACAAGAACATTGTTCGTCTTTGGCTTCGTATAATCCGACTTGGAATCATAAGCTAACTTTCGCCGTCCAGATCTGAAGAGAGAACTGATTTCTGAACAAGTCGGCTACGAGATCAACGAGCTCAATTCACCCACTGCTCTCCGCCGCTTCGGATCCCCCTTCAAGTCCGACCTGGGAGAGGTTACGCCCTACGACTCCGAGCTGCCGATCCTCAGATACCTATTCGTTCACCATGTCCGCGAGTTCCCCTTCCTCGACAAGGCCAAGGAGAAGGAGTTCTGGCAAGACAAGCTACAGGTCTTTCTGGAGTCCTTTGCCAGCAAGAGTATCTCCTCCTCCGAAGACCGACTGGAGGAGACTAAGCGTCGCAAGCTAGCCAAGAAAAGCCAGAAGCTGGTAGAGCTCATGATGGTTTCGGGTATACCCACCTCGTCAGGGTTCGAGGAGAGGATTCGCTTCTCTGAGCTGGAAGTCGTGGATAGAGACGCGATCGACACTGGCGTCCTCAACACACAGCCAGAGGGTAATCTCATCAACGGCTGGGATGTAAACATGGCTGGCGTGCGCGTAGTCAAAGTCAAGGGCAATATCAGGTCTCATAAACATGCTGTTAGTCTTGGCGCTTGATACGGTACTATAGTTTCGAGTTGTAGCTGACATCGTATAGGAATTCTTGCTGCGCGTCAAGCAAAAAGGGGGGAAAGAATACTTCATCGGACGCCGATATGGCGACTTCAGCCGCCTCCATAAAGGCCTGCGGCTCGAATTGCCAGGGAAGGTTCTGCCACCACTGCCGAAGAAGAACAAATCCAGCTCGTCAACGGGGTTTTTCACCTCTGTCGGTGACTCAGATGCCGATTCTGTCTCCTCCGCATCTACTCAGAAGACTCTAGCTCCGAGTGGTGCAGCTGAGAATTCGCATAGGCTATCAGTTCGAGGTTTGTTCTAAAAGCCCGCGCCTGTAGAGAGACTGTACTAAAACTTACCAAGATGCCCTCGGCCACAAGAGAAAAGGATCTGCCGCCTCATCTGCCAGGGGTTCGCCAAGACCGTCCATGGACGAGAGCCAAGGCCCTGGGGAAGATGTTGTTCTGTACCGAGAGAGTCAACGCATTTCGTTGCGGGCCTTCCTACGCTCTCTTTTGCAGAATGCACAGGTCGTCCATACCAAGGCGATGCACGGATTCCTTACTGAAGAACCCATCAATCTCAACGATGAAGATTTCGTCGACATCGCAAGGCGCAAGTCGGTAGATGAGAAACGCATGGAGGAGCAGAAGCAATTCTACGAAATCGCAAGGAAGCGGGCAGCCGAGCTCGACATATATATGGAGCAGTACGTCTAAAAGTCTCATCCTACATAGCACTTGGCTGACATATCCCCCAGATTCCGCCAGGAGATAGTGAACGCGAATGGTCTCACGAGACTGTTCCAGGAAATCAAGGACAAGGAAACAATCCAAGACCTCAGTGTTCAGTATCAGAAATTCGCCGAGTGGCTCCGGATAGAGGTCGCCGCCACGATATACCACCTGTTCTTGGCAGAAGATAATTCTCCAGAACTCTTTGCGCAGGCAAAGAGGATCCATTCCCTCATCCCTTACACCATCATCAAAAACATCATCAGAATTGCAAATCCGGCGGCGGTTATGTCGAACATTCTGGATGTGTTCCTGGCCCAACCGTTCGGGACGAAGTCGCTAATGCAAAGGATATTCTCCTTGGCTTTGAATGATGGCATCAGGAGCTACCAGAAGTCGATAGATGCGGTGGCTGCGAAAATTGACGACGCAGTCTTTGTTGAGAAGCTCAAGGGATACAGTGATTCGGATGAGGACATTCGGGGCTCCATCCGCCAGGAGGCCGCAAGCGACGATATCGATCTGATCGTGGCTGTCTTGAGATCAGACCTGATCGAACCTGCCCTTACGGGTGAGCAGATACAGCGTCTTTACAATGCCTACGTTGCGTTTAACAGCGCCGTCGAGAACGTGGATGAAGAACTTAAGAACGGTGCACAGCTGTTTTCGTACCTGAAGACCCTTATGAAGCTGTATATGAGGCAACGCGACAAGCAGATGATGTTGCGCCTGATCGAGGAACCTGTCACACTGCACTTGTTCAAGGATCTATTCACGATCTTCTACGAGCCTCTGGTCCGAGTATACAAGTCTGCGAATGTCTACAGTAGTGTGACAGATTTCGCAGTCTTCATGGACGATATGATACAGGTATGTCCAACTCTGGTCAATACACTTGTTCTGTTACTAACGCCTCGCCCTAGGTCGTTGAGAAGTGCCGGGAGCAAGATGCTTCTGCAGATCCAAACCAGACGGTGCAAGCGTTCATAGACCTTTGCCAACGACATGAGCACAACTTCTACAAGTTTGTGCACGAAGTCCACGTACACGACAATGGCTTGTTCACGAAGTTGATGGAGTGGATCGAGGGAATCCTCGAATTTCTCCGCAAGGGTCCCAGTAACGGTGCACTGAACATCAACGCCTTGTTTGAGGGCGCCTGCAGCAGCAATGTCATCGACAAGGATGTCGCGATCAGAGAGATCAACGAGCTGATCGCGTGGCAGGAGGCGCGGAAGAAGTGGCACCAGGACAAGACCAGGCAGAAGATGGCAGCCGACGGCGGCGGCACAGGCCAGCTTGATTTGGTCCCTGGCGTGCTGAACTTCACCAGTGCTGATTTCGGGCTTGACCAGATGGACCTGCAGGACATGAATTATGAGGAGGACTCGGGCTCGGAAGCTGAGGAGGAAGAGGAAGATGAATTAGACCCGATCGAGGCTGAACGAAGGAGACGGGCCAAGAGACAAGATCGGTTGAGACGCAGTGCAGGAGAGCCGGCCAAGCCCCCGGTGAGCGAGGTGCACAAGCTGACGGATAACTTTGTGGTTATGCTGAGGCAGGTATTGGCGGAGTAGGGGGGTCATCATACTCGGAAGATTGTCTATACTTGTTGATAGTGTTGGAATGGCGTTTAGGAAGGCACGGAGGACTGGATTAGGATATGGGCTTCTCTGGTAGGGATGGCTCCTCTACCTCATCCGAAAGGCATGGTGAGTGATCGGTTCGTTTTGCTTGGGAATTCCTTTGGAAGTACCTATACCCTGTTCTGTATTAGCATCTCTCGAGTAGTGTATAGGGCAAATTTGCGTTATATCACCTGTTCGCCGAGTCGGGCCACGAGTAAAGAGACCACTCTCGTTACCGGGCAAGTTCACATGGCATTCAGCACTGTGTTCGAGTGCTGCATGCTATTTCTCATCTTCTGCCGTAATTCCGGTCCCATGCAGGTGGTGTCATCCCGCCTTGGCAGGCGTTTGGATCAACGGGTGACGTGAGCGGTATCCCCACTGCAATGGGTGCAATTAGCAGGCCGTGTCCCTGGTAAGTTTGGCTACAGCACGCCATCTTACCACTGCATTCACTGCCTACCCTACCACCTGCACAACATACAGCAGAAGTCGACCAAGCTGATTCTCAGTCACTGCCTCTGTGGCCTCGACTGTAACTTAGCCCATTGCGGTTCCCTTCGAGGAGCCTAGTTTGGAAGTGGTAGAAACACATACTCAACTGACTCGAGCCATTCATAGGCTCCTCAGTAGCGTCCTTGCCGTCCTTCCTGTCCGCGTCCCGTCTGGAGCCCGTCTGTACCTGTGTATTCGAGTACTCTCCCAACGGTCGAAACACTTGGCCGCGCTGCGCCCC
>LKEB01000027.1:0-40572 GCA_003795295.1 Cytospora leucostoma | reverse complement strand
CCAAGATCCAACCCACCGAGCGACCTGAATGGGTGAGATATAGTCAAGAGTACGTGGTGGCAGGAAAGAAGAGGAGTCGTGTCCAAACCTCGACAAGCACGCCAAAGAGAAGGATACGGCCAAGAAAGAAAGGTCGCTACCCGAAGTCCAAGTCAGGACGAGCCAACGACCATGGCCGATTGGCAGCAAGAGTACGATGATTTTGGACTCCCGATCAAGCGACGACCCGACGATCGGTATGCCGAAGCTGCTCACGGTGACGAAAATGGCGCGGGGAAACCCGGGGAGCGGGTTCGGGCCAGCAGTAGGACTTCAAACAGGGCAAGTGCGGATGGTAGCTCTGGGAGTCGGTTTCCCATAGTCGCCGATGCGACTAGTAGCGGAGAGGAGGTCAACAAGCTGGCGAGCAAAGACGAGAGGGATAGGTCGGTTTTCCAGAAGAAGGACACTGGAGAGATGGACACTACAAAACAGGCAGATGCTACCCAGGACCATATCGGAGACAAGGGCACAGCGGCTAACGACAAGCGCGCATCTGTGACGAAAACCGGCGGCGCAAAAGATGTACGAATTTCCGAGTACTCTCACATGCAGTGGACGACGAAGGACCAGGAGGAGGAGGAGAAGCAAGACGTTGATGAGGATGAGGGCTGGCAGACGATGCCGGCGTACGCGCCTTACGATATCTACGATGATGACAACAGGCTGATTGCGCGGGAGCACAACGAGGAGGATGACGAGAAATACAGCTATGCGGGCATGGGGGGAGCTGGCAGAGGGTACACAAGGGTCCTCGTGGACGACGATGCCGAATCCGCGACGAGCATGGACGAAAACACGCACTACCTCTTCAAAAATGCCGGGGGTACAGCTCTGGCGGAAGATGACGACCAAGCGCGCGATG
This sequence comes from Cytospora leucostoma, assembly GCA_003795295.1. Classification (NCBI taxonomy): domain Eukaryota; kingdom Fungi; phylum Ascomycota; class Sordariomycetes; order Diaporthales; family Cytosporaceae; genus Cytospora; species Cytospora leucostoma. The sequence continues at coordinate 39,668 of LKEB01000027.1, read as the reverse complement.
CCGTATCACAGATGCAAGCTACGAAGGATCTTCTAACGGAGGGCCAGAGGATAGCTTATGTGGGGTTGACGAGGCTGGAGTTGTCGCAGATGGTGAAGGATATCGAGCAAGTGAACTTTACAACCAAATCGTCGAAGAAGCAGGGTCAACACGCAGCGGAAGCGACGAAGATGTGGTCGCAGAAGATCATGATCCGGCTGTACACCCACATGGATCTCAACGCAGCGGAGCAGATAATGATCGAACAGCTGAGCGAGCATGGTGTCATATCGAGCGACTTGACGCCTCAATTGATGGCAAACGCTAGGGTCAAGAACCCCATGGCAGGAAGTGAGGGCTCGACATCCAACTCTCGCCCATCGTCTCGCCCATCTTTAGCCTCGCCGAGGGATTCGGTAGCTTCACCTAGGTTGTCCGGTGACGAGTTTCCAGCAGAACCACCTCCAGCATATGACAAGCACGAGGGCGAGGAGCTCCCGGCTGTCCGGATGCCCGACCAGTTGCCGAGCAGCGCCAAGCTAGATATAGACATAAGGTGGACAATATTGTGCGATCTATTTCTCATCTTGATAGCGGACTCCATCTACGATGCACGATCTCGTGTTCTACTTGAGAGGGTAGGCAAGGCTCTGGAGATTGAGTGGATCGACATCTGTCGTTTCGAGAAGAGAGTCACGGATGCTTTGGAGATGCAGCAACAAGCCGAAACAGAGAATTGGAACGAGGATGAACACATGGAGAGCCGTCGAAAGTCGGCTCTCAAGAAGCGCTACATCGTGATGGGTTTGGCTACCGTCGGCGGTGGTCTGGTCATTGGCCTGTCCGCAGGCCTTCTTGCCCCCGTCATCGGTGCTGGTCTAGCAGCAGGCTTCACAACGATTGGCGTCACGGGAACCAGCAGTTTCCTCGCTGGCTCTGCAGGAGCCGCCATCATTACGTCCAGTGCCGGAGCGGCGGGTAGTGTAATCGGGGCCAGAGCTGCCAACAGGAGAACGGGCGCTGTCAAGACCTTTGAATACCGTCCATTGCACAATAACAAGAGGGTCAACCTCATCGTCACGGTATCCGGGTGGATGACGGGCAAGGTCGATGACGTACGCCTGCCATTCAGTACTGTTGACCCAGTAATGGGTGACATTTACTCTGTCCTATGGGAGCCGGAGATGTTGACCAGTATGGGTGACACCATCAACATCCTGGCAACAGAGGTAGGACCATCAGTATTGACCCTGTACGCGATGAGAAGCTGACTGGGAATCTAGGCTCTTACCCAAGGCCTGCAGCAAGTGCTAGGCAGCACAATTCTCGTTAGTTTGATGGCAGCTCTGCAGCTGCCTGTCGTCCTGACAAAGCTCTCGTACCTGATTGACAACCCGTGGTCTGTGTCGCTGGACCGGGCATGGGCCGCCGGTTTGATCCTGGCAGATTCGCTCATCCAGCGGAACCTGGGCACAAGGCCGGTGACCCTTGTCGGCTACTCGCTCGGCGCCAGAGTGATATTCTCTTGCTTGCTCGAACTGGCTCGGAGGGGCGCTTTCGGGCTCGTACAAAACGTCTACATGTTCGGCTCTCCCATCGTGGTGAAGCAAGATGAGATCCTGAAAGTCCGGAGTGTGGTACCTGGCCGATTCGTCAACGGATACCACCGCAACGACTGGATCTTGGGATATCTATTCCGCCTGACGAATGGCGGCATCCGGCGCGTCGCAGGCCTGGCCAAACTGGAGGACATACCAGGGCTAGAAAACGTCGACTGCTCAGAGCTCGTCGCGGGCCATATGGACTACCGACGAGCGATGCCGCGTCTGCTGCGGGAGGTAGGCTGGCTGGTCGAGAGTGACGATTTCACTGAGATCGAGGATCCCGACCCGGAGAATCATACCGAGCGGCAGCGTGAGCTGATCAACGAGATCGAGGAGGCAAGGAAGGAGCTTGAGAGAGAAGGAAATGCCGCCAGCAATAATACTAGTCGCAGCCGTAAGAGTAGCACCTTTGGCAGCTTCTTCAGCCGGAGGAAGAAGGCGCAGAAGGCCGAGTGGGAGGTGTACGAGGACTCAAAGAACGCGGGAGCGAATGGAGCAGGGCCAGCAGGGCCAGCAGGGCCCTCCTCCAAGATGGAAGACAAAGACGGGAACAATTACGGCGTGCTGTTCGACGTCGACGCGATGCGCGCCGAGCTCGCCAAGAGCGGGGCCGAGGACGCGCTCCCGGTCCGCGAGCTGCAATCGACGCTGCCGCCGATGAAGCTACCCAACCCCGCGAACCCGAGGGACTCGCTGACACATACGAGGAGCGTGGACGCCTTCCCCTTGTATGGGTCGCCCTCGGTGGCGAAGCACCCGTCCGTGGACTATGGCCACCAGCCGTACGAGGAAGACGAGGTCCAGATGACGTTCGACACGGGCTTTGAGGACTCGCACCGCGCACAGCGGAGCCAGACGTTGTCCAGCTCCACCTCAGAGAGGCCGCCGCTCAAGCCGGCGGTCACGCTGCCGAACCTGACGAGCCCGAACCCGTGGGCGGACCCGGACGATGATGATTTTGGAAGGGAGACCGAAGAGATCTCGATGACTTTTGCTTGAATGTACAGGGCACATCCCCCTCTTTTGGAAGCCTCTGTCTTTTTATCTTTGGAGGGTGGGGGAGTTGGTTTGGCTGGGGGCGTCCATGGGCGGCGTATAGTCTATATCCGGGTTTCATGCATGCATCCATAACATTCGAACGGCGAAGCGGTACTACATAGCAATGGGGGATGATATGTTCCCCCTAGAGCGGGGTCGTAATCAATACCGGCGAGGGAGACGCCTGTCGTGTGTGTCTACTCATCGTAGGTATACATATATACATCATATGTTCCAAGTATCCCGTGGGGCAGACGAGCTTGTCAAGACGTACACTGGGCCATTTCCTGCCAACGCGCAAGAAAAGGGGTTGACCAAGCATGATGCCGGCTGGAGATCGGTACACAACAAGAACGTCTCAAGTGCGGCCTGTCCTGGCTGCCGGTCACGAAAGTCGGATCTATCCTTGGACTCCTGGATGTGGTCATTCTCGCGCGCGTCTGGTAGTGTATGGTAGTTCGGGATCAAGCCGCTTCCTCACTCGTGCCCTCGGCTCTTGCATCATGTAGACTAACCTGGAAGTCAATCGGTTTGGTAACGGCATGACACGATGCGACCGGGCATGCGGCCTTGTTTGAGTTGGACAGCAGCAAATAGACAAACAAACTTGGTGAACCGAGTTCGTGTCACGTATGGCATGAGCTTCTCTAATTAAATAATCATACCTACTTGACAAGGCATGTATGTACATGGTGCTTGGATAGGTAGTAGACTACTGGAGAGCCGTGCAGATATCAGGCTGGAGTCACTCGAGAAATGCTGCTTACAGGAGCTGGGTAAGGTAAACAACATGATCATCTGGTAGGTGTGCCAGTATACTTACCTAGGTAGTATGTAGAGTAGTAAAGATACTGATGATGATTAGTACGGATTCGTACTGTCCTGTGGCTCAAACATCGAACCGCATGAGTGAGGGCCCATAATGCGAGCTGCGCAGTGCGAGACCCGAATCATCGGCCGCTAAAGATTCCAGGGGTCCTTCGTCCCTAAATCCACCCCCAAATATAGCATTTGTCTCCGGTTGGTTGGTTGGCCCCAGCAGATGATGTTCTCTTCCCGTAGTCAACAATGTTAATATCTTCTCCCCCTCCTCTCCAAGCAGGTGGACTGCAGATTCTCCCCGACACAACGGAACGCTTTATTGGGAGCACCGGTCGCACCACAGCACACCATATCATCGCCGAGAAGGCGCCCATGATGCTTCAAGGACGTGCTTCCATTTCGTGGTTTGTATTGAGTGGGTCGCCTAGGCGCCAGTGTACGTACACCAACGTTGGGTTCGAATCCTTCAGGATTATTGTCCTTCAGGAATCGGTTGCTAAAGGGCATATCTTCCCCCTAATCATCCAATGCCGCCCCACGGTTTTCCCCCGTCTGTTTGTTGTGTGTATGTATGTGTGCGCCTGCACAACGGTCATGTTCGCCAAAGGGACAAGGTGAGCCACGTGGTGAAAGGCCAATGGTCACACAAACAAACACCTGCGACAGGAAGAGGGAAGCACGACAGACGCAATGCACTGTGTCTGTATCAGTATCTGTGCCTGTGCCTGGGTGTCACACTCGCAACCGCTGCGGCGAGTATCACGGTATCTAGGTGATCGCCAACCAACAGGAACAAGACACTAAACAGACTGCAGCTGTGCCGCTCGGCGTAAACGGGGCCTTTGCTTCCTCTTGGGGTCCTGTCGATGGGTCCTCGTTCCTCTCGAGGTGGATGATGCGTCAGGTCAGGTCAGGTCAGGTCAGCAAGAGCGAGCCGATCGGCAATGCACATTGTGGGACGTCGGTCTCTTGGATTGGTGATAGCACTGGTAGCATCGGATCTTACTTTTCACTGTAAGAGCGTGATGGAGGCGCAGCCTCGCAGAGAGTTGCAGGGTCGGGCGACCGATGGCACATCCCACTATTCAGTCCCACTACGTACGGTAGGCTACGGTTACATCTCATGTTTTATACCTTTTGCCATTTGCCCATACGGCAGCTGAGTTTGTGTTTGTGTGTGAGTAAGACAGCTGAAGGGCCCCTCCTCCTCCTCCCCTCTTCCCATTCTCACACCGTCCCACCGAAGCAAGCGGCAATTCTGCATGCAGTGCCCCGGCGGGGCCCCGTCCTCATCCTCTTACCTCGGAAACAACCAACGATATCTCTCCCCTGGGGGCTTATTCTTTTCTTCCTTTCTGTATTGAGTATTGGAATCACTTGCTACTCTTCTCCTAGTAGTTCCACCTCCGTTCCTTCTGCTTTTCTTGTTCTGACCTCGCCGTTTCAACTTCCCTGATTTGCACTCTTCCTCGCGGCCCGCCGTCTATTTCCGGTGCCACGCTTGCTAGAGCGCTGCGAATAGCCTCGTTTCGGGTCTTTTTCGGGTTAGTGCGATGCCCATTGGCACCACTTGATCGGTGGGCCCTGTCACGCTTCGACCATGCGAATATACTCATCGGCGACATGGCTCTTGTCAGTCTCCCTCGCCGATATTGTAGTGGGATCGAATATCACTTTCGATCAATCTGGGTTCGATGATTGTTTGGACTTGCCTTATAGCAACAGTACGACTATTCAATCGACTATCTTCAACCGCACCCAATTTCCGAGTAATACTGAAGGAGGGGGTTGGATGATGAGATGGGAACCAAACGGAGCCGGCCAAAGTATTACTGTCAACAACGTCGTCCTCGCCCAGCAAGACGACTCCGGTACTACGTCCCTAATCGCAAATGGAAGTGACACCGGCAGCAGCAGTACTGCGGCCTCACAAGCTCGCAGCCTGGCCTTCGAAAGAGACGGCGACACTACTCAGGATGCCCAGTCTTTCCCAGGTACGTTATGTGCGACTTGTGTGTGTGTGAGATATGGGGCTGACTGGCCCTGCAGTGGACTATAGCGGGGGCTCACTCACTCTCACCAACACTCTGGTCACGTCGACTCTGGCTAAGCATACAGATAAGACGCTTTTTTTCCAGGTCGAATGGACTGATGCCAAGGGCTCGACTGGATATAGCTATAGTCTGCCCTGGGCTGTAACAGACGAATTAGCAGATGCTTACACCTTGATGGATAGGCAGCATGCCCTGGACAGAACCGGTTCCCCTATCTACGTGGACGGTTCATCGCCCCAGGTTGATGCAGCGTCAACAGCGGCATCGTCGTCAACTCTGTCCTCGACGGATTCCACATCGTCTTCAACGTCCACTGCTGCTGCGGGATCGACCTCCAAGAGCAAGTCCCACGGTCTCTCAACGGGTGCTATAGTCGGGATAGCCATCGGCTGTGTAGCAGGACTCATAATCATGGGCGTTATCGCGGGGTGTTTCTGCTTCCGCCGACGAAAGAGCAAAGGCGTGCACGGCGAAGCCGTTCCCAAGGGTGCCCACACGATGCAGGACGTCATCGCCGAGAAGGAGGCGCGCGTGGGTATCCTCGAGGGCGAGCAACCCGACACCCCCTATTCCGAGCAGGGCAGCCACCGCGCCGCCGCCGCCGCCGCACAGCACCCTCGCAGTCGCGGGTTGATCCTGGCGGGGATGAACGAATCCGGGGTGGACATGGGCAACATCGGGCAGGCAGCGACATCGAACGACCGCCCCGGCGGTTGCAACAACCGCAGCTCGGTCGTCTACTCCCCGCTCGGAGGCGCGCCAACCCCGGCCACGGGCGCTCCGGTGGTGCTGGCCCCCACGATAGGGGGCAGCAACGCCGCACCAAAGCACACCCAACCCTTATCACTCGCCATCCACGAGGGTACATCCATGATGGACCCGGCCCAGCACGACGGTGCCTTCACGCCGTATACGGACCACCCCGCCGGGGTCGTCACAGCACCCTGCCCACTGCAGCAGCAGCAGCAGCAGCAGCAGCAGGCTGCCTACAACCGACACCACCACGTAGTAGACGGCGCGGGCCTGGCGCAGCAGGGGCACCTCGGCGACGAGGCCGCGCGGCACGAGCAGCAGCAGGAGGAGGAGGAGCAGCAGCCGATATCCCCGGACAGCGCGCGCGGTGTCTGCCCCGGCAGCACGCCGCGGACGCGGGGCGACGCGTTCGGGAGGCGGTCGACGACGCCCTCGGGCATCTCCGGGCGGTATGCCCACCTGGTGGAGGAGGGCATGACGGACGACGAGATCCGCAGGCTGGAGGAGGAGGAGAGGGCGCTGGACGAGGCCATCGAGGAGGCCGGCAGGGGCTTGGCTAGGTAGCCAGCCAGCCAGCCAGCCAGCCAGCCAGGGAGGTTGGGTTCATCGCCTCGGGTCTGGGAGCCTTGAGCCTTCCTCGGATGTTGCTTTATAGCGTTTTGGAGAACTTCTTGGATATATATCTCTTTTGCATCATACCAAGCCGAGCATTGATAATATGAGGTTATGAAGTCACAATGTTCATACCGGTCTCCAGGGTGTCTTAGTCTTGCGTCGCAGGTGACTGGAAAGTCCCGCCTTCGCGCCCCTACGGTCAATTCGTTGCAGCTTTGAGGATTGAGGATATCTTGCCATGCGTTGGCATGAGCGCCACGAGTCTCTTCCATCGCTACTAACCCACCGTGATCATTACCCTCCTGAGCTCTTCAAGGTGATCCTAGTGGGTAATGGACCTACCGAGGATGTCTTGTCGTGAATCTAATTCGTGCTTATCAAATCTAAACATATGTAACCCCCTATGAGCTGTTCAGAGGCGCCTTGGGCACTTTCGTATCTTACGGAAACCGCGATAAAAGCTCCCGATTTGGATATGTCCTGCTATCTATCAACCGTACACTTTTTCGCAAGTCTCCTGGCCAATCCGGCAGGACCACCCCTTGTTCTTCCACCCTCGAGAATAATGCCTTGCTCAAATGTCAGAGATAAAACAGAGAGCCCCCTTATTCGCCAGGGACGCCACGACCTCATCGCCAAAGTTAATAACGGAATGGGAGACGTTCAGACAGTCCCCCCAGATCAAAAAAAGAGCCTCGTCGCCTTTCGCCTCTTGTCAAATTTGCGGATCCGAGCTTCATCGCCCGAAAAGCCTCCCCACCATACCGCTCGCGATGTTCCCGGCCAGTCCGGTCGCAGAGAAGGCGCCACCAGCTATGTTGGACGCCTGACTGAACTTGTCGCACCGGGAGAAGGCGAGGGAGTTGGTGATTGTGAGGGCCATTGCAATCCCTAAGCAAATGGCAGTCAGCCAGCCAGTTCTTTGGTCAGGTCATCACCACAGGTGACACGTAACGGGATCCCAAATCTTCCTCGGCGCGGGCGGTATCTGCGAAGATGCGCAATTACGCCCCCAGTTTCAAAGGGCCGGGGGCAGGGCCAGGGGGCGATCAGATGGGACAAGTGGTTTGCACTCACCAACAAGCGGCAGCCAGATGAACATGAAGCGCACCAGGGCCAGTATCGCCAGCGCGACCCACAGGAGGGGCTGGACGTAGTTGGCGAGCCAGAAGAAGCGGCTGTCGGTCGCGTTGATGACCTTGGTGCCGGGCTCGCTGCTCTCAAACACCCACTTGGAGTCGCCCGTCTGGGGGTCCACCTCGTTCCACCAGCGCAGCCCGACGAGCCGGCGGCCGGCGATGTTCTTGAGGTAGTAGAAGTCGGCGGCGAGGAGGAGGATCGTTATGATGAAGACCAGGACGCTGTTGTTGGTAAAGCAGGATCTCGCGTTAGCACATGTGCTACTGAGGGTCTCTGGTATTTCCATAGTAGGAAGTTAGCTGGGAAGGTGGGCGCGCGTACAGGTTCTTGGTGAAGAGGAGGCCGAAGAGGTAGACCAGAAGACTTGCTATAGAATGGCGGGTTAGTCTCTGTTGTTCGCCCTTCCACTCACGATGCACAATATCGAGGCACGTACACGACCGGAACACCAGGAAGGTAAGTAATGTGATCGGGTGCGAGCTGAGGCGCCAGCTTAGGGTGCCCGGCGCAGGCGATTGTTGCGAGTCCATGGCGATGCGACGAGTTCTATCTGGCTATGGCATGTAACGAGCGACTTCAGGATATAGGCATGGGGTGGGTTGTGGTTGGTGTATATGGTGGATCGGCGCGAAATGTCGAAGCTCGAGATGATGGGTGTGGATTACGCGGTATGCTGGCGTTTCGACGACGATGATGAACCACCCCTGGTCCACTTTGGCGATGCGCCGAAGCTCCAGCTGTTCTGTTCGGTAGTTCGGAGGGCTGGCTAAATTTGATCCGCTAAAATCACTAGCAGTGCGCTGTCGCGATAACGGTGACAGGGGCCCTGGGCCTGCGGCCTGGGGAACCACTTTATCGGTATTGTAGCGATAGTGACCTCACTGCAGGTGTTTGCTACCAATCGAAAGACCCCTGAAACCTGGGGAAGACAGGGGTTTTGAGTGCCGGCTGCACACCCGGGCAGCAGGTACCGTACTTCACGGAGCTGTATATAGGCGAAGCGGGGGGGAGAATTCGTGTCAATACAAGTACAGACAAATGCATTAATCTAGTTTAACACAATTATTTGTTCACTTACTGAGTAATTAAGCAACTTCACAATGGCTTCACAAGCAGTAGCTTCAACCTCAGTCCTGCGGAGGGCGCTGCTCTACGGTAGATCCAGCCATTGACTTTCCCCGGGGCAACAAGAACGACTGACACCCTCCAGTACCGTCCTCATCCCAGAGGATGCTCACCAAATCCCTTGGCCTGATATCAGACAATGTGACATACGACCTAGAGGACTCAGTGACCCCACACGAGAAACCCAATGCCCGGAAAGCACTAGCCAGACACCTCTCATCCATCTCCTCGTCCCGGCCCAAGGGGATAGGCGAGATCGCAGCCCGCATCAACGCCGTATCGACGCCCCACGCCCTCGAGGACATCAGAGCCCTCGGCCAGGAACCCAGCCTCGAGGCCATCGTCATCCCAAAGGTCAACTCGGCGTCAGACCTGACCTTCGTGTCCGACGCGCTCAGGCACGTCGCGCCCCACCGGCACGCCAAGGGTGGTGACGGGCGGCCGATAAGGCTGATCGCCCTGGTCGAGTCGGCAGAGTCCGTCCTGAACCTGGCGTCCATCTGCGCCGCCGGCGTGGCAGACGGCGTGAACCTCTCCGGCCTCATCTTCGCCGCCGAGGACTTCTCCCTCGACCTCAGCCTGACGCGCACGCCGTCCCTCAGGGAGTTCCTCTACGCGCGCAGCGCCATCGTGACCCACGCGCGCGCCTTCCGCCTCCCCTCCACCATCGACCTGGTCTGCACCACCTTCCGAGGGGACGAAGGCCTCAGGCGCCTGGAGGAGGAGTGCATAGATGGCAAAGGGTTAGGCTTCAATGGGAAGCAGTGTATTCATCCTTCTCAGGTGGAACTGGTTCAGAGGACGTTTGCTCCCTCCGCGGAAGAAGTCGAGTGGAGCGTGAGGGTAGTTGTGGCGGATGAGAAGGCCGGCGACGCAGGGAGGGGGGCGTGGACCTTAGACGGGAAGATGATTGACGCGCCTGTGGTCGGAAAGGCGAAGGCCGTCGTAGAACGGGCGAGGAGATGCGGCATCGATGTCGAGGGGATAATGGAGACCTGGAAAGACCAGAAAGCTGAGTGATGTCAGAATACAGTGCTAGCATTCGACTATTGCTCTTCTATTTAAGGACGCCGTGGGCAGTGACAGCGCACCGTGATGTGCGTTTGGAGGCGGGAGAGTGGGAAGGCTGACACAGCTCACTCCGCAGCACACCCCCTCTACCAAAGTTCCCACACAAGTGAGGAGCCACGAACAGGTCATTCAATAACCGTAAATTATATTGAATTGACCGTCTGGATATACCTGTAGTCTTGTACAGTGTAATTTAGATCCAGTATAAACCACAGCCAGATCTCCGACTCATTGCGGGCATATAGGCATAAGAACAAACAAGCTCAGAATTCCACAGCTACACCAACACCGAGAAATCCCATGTACCCTGTCACTATGAATCAAATACAACTTGGAAACCAGCGCCATCCCTTCGGGGACGTGATATCTTCAACGGCAGAACGATGCCCACCCTCCACCCCCGGTATCTCCGGCGAGGGATTGCAGTGCCAAAATGATCGAAAGCCAATATAGCGACATCATTGATAGGAAAAGCATGACAAATCAAAACTGTGAGAGATCAGTAGTGGAATCTCTGTCCAAACTCCGATAAATGGCCATCCCGTACGCTTGAAAAATGACGTGGCACCGTCTGGTAATACTCAAGTCCGGTGAGGAGAGATATAAGAGGAAAAACGTATCCAGAGAAAAGCAGCCGCAAAGTATGCGCCCCGGCCCAAATCGCGCCTCGAAGAGTAAGTCTTCTCAGCGGATATCGAGCTGAAAGGGCTTGAATCGTCCTCCTATAGTGGCGCAGCGAGGGCACTTCCTTCTCGCACCTTGTTCAGCCATGAGAACTTCGACACAAGCCGGACAGAGGCCACAGATGCATTCCGTGCAGGCGTACGAGTCTCGAAGGAGCGATACACTTTGACAGGCGGCGCAGTAGATTTGGGTATTTTGTGAAGAGTAGCTGGGCGAAGACCCTGCCATTCCGTGAGCACCCATGTGGTAGTTTTCTGCACTCTCGCCGCTCTCCACAGATGGGAAAGGCTCAGGGGCCTCTTGAGCATAGTTTGGTGGCGTCAAGGCCTGCTGCAAGGGGGACGCCTGATACGCTGAGTGGCTAAATTGCTGGTGAGGAAACGGCGGCAATGAGGCTCGCTGTATGGACACGGGCGATTGGGGCAGCTAGTAAGCATAATCAGCAGTATTTCCATATAGAGGGTGCCACCGCGACTTACAGGTGTCCGATCATCATTGGGATCGTCGGTAGCAACCGATGTAGCAGCCTCAAGGAGATCGTCCCATGGCGACCGTGCCGATGGCTCGGCAGAGTATGGTCTTGGGCGTTCTTGGCCGGCGGGTCGCAGGAGATCTCCGGCAATGTCAACCTTACCTCGCTTCACCCAATCCTTGGCGTCTCGGGAGCGCTGTTTTCGATGCTGCGCTTCTTTACCACGTTTTGTAACTGACTGTTTCCTAGATCGGTTCGGTCCTAGAGCACGCCCTTGCAAAGGAGGTAGTGTGGATGATCGGCCAGGAGGCGAGGTTGCCATGATTGATGGGAGCAGATCTCTGGGCCGGCCAGAATTGAGTCCATGGTAAGGTTCGCTTGTGATGTCCGAGTTGTTTAACTGGATCGGAGGAAGCTCGACGGAGGATCTCGTTATCCGGTCTCTATCGTTATCCGATACCCACTCCTGGAATGGCAAGTCACTAATTTGATTCATAGGATCAACTTCATAGTGAAACTTGGCAAGACTCACGCCTTCAGCGTCCCAGTCCGACATTGTTCCCGCCTTGTAAGTATGGAGGGAAGCGAGTGCAGCGGCGGCATTCGTGGCGGCTGGGAGCAGACCGCCAGGGTAGTCTTCGTGATATCGAGGCGTACCAGGGTTGCTAGACCCGTCTCGGTAGTATGCGGCTCGGTCAGGTGCATAATCCTTTGTCTGGTGGCTGGATCCATTATTCAGTGCCGGTTCCTGAGGCGCCGGTGGTCTCTCGCTGGGTTGTGTATTGATCATAAGATGGAAGCTCTCCTCAGTTGCGGGAAGCTTTGAAATGTAGTGCTCCGGATGCGCTCGACGGATGTGCTCCTGCATAGAACGATATCGTTTCTCCTACCATCCACAACATTTGTTAGTACCGAAAGTTGGAACACAAAAGGTTACCGCCGAACCAAAGTATAAGTCGCAGCTTGTCAAGTTTGTCTTCGTCGACGTAGGAATGGAGATTTGGCACAGCGCAAGGCGCGTTGGGCGTAGGACGGCGAGTGAGGGGCAAAACCTACGCCAATGCAGCGTTTCCTACAGCTTGATCCATCTTGGTTGCGCAACGGACACACGACCTCATTATTGGCATCGGTAATTGAGAAGGACGATGTCAGAGCAGATCTGGGCGGCATCTTGAATAATTAATTCAATTGCCTTGACCCCACCATGTGAAGCCGGGGAGGTCAAGCGGGGGTGGTGGGTTGTAGCTGTAGCTGTCTGTAGCTATGGCTGTAGCTGTAGCTGTAGCTCTTGTCGATAACGATAGAGGGTGTAAGCCGAGCAGCGTTGAGGATAGTCAAAGCGGTAATTGATAGGGGAAGGAAGCTGTCGCATGAACCTGTGTCCACCTAACAGGGAATAAGGTAGGTGGTTAGGCGAGGTTCACGGTAAAAGCGTAAGGCTTCAGGCTTCTCGTCAGCCGATGGGATGTGACAAAAGGTGTTTCGAAGAATAAGGGTGGCCTGGAAGTAAGAGGTGACTGAAAGGAGGGGGTAGGTATTCCAGAGAGAGGGCCTGCTGCCGTACCGGTACCAGGAGCTAGGTCAAGGTCGTAATCATAGTAGAGGCATCAATTACTAGCTAGCTCTGGGTCTGGGTCTGGGTCTGGCTCTCTGGCTCTGGCTTTGCGCCGGGACTGGTGGGAATGACGCTAGGAACAGCACGTTTTCGGCTGAAATCCGTCAATGGCGAAGGAAAAAATACCTGAGATGAATAATACCGTCGATTAAAAAAGAGGCTAGGGGCGGGGGAGTGGGAATATGAATGGCAGTATGAGGGAACAACAAGCAGACGGGTGATGGGAGTAGGTAGGATTAGGAGGAGGAGGATGTCAAATGGAGGTCAGATGGGAGGTCAGAGTCAGATGGATGTAACGAAGTGGGTGGTCCGCTTAGTGCAAGGGGAAGGAGCACTTGAGTGGATGGTGGTGGATGATGGGTAAATGGGTAATGGGTGACGAAGGGCGGAAAGTGTGATTTGAAAGGGGAATGGAAGGGGCACTGCGGCTTGCGAGGAACCACCAAAGACTGCAGTTGACCTCAGGTCCGTCCCAGGTCCCAGGTCCCAGGTCCCAAGGACCAAAAGGGCAGACCCGCACTCGTCCGCAATCACGGCGCATGAAGACATCATCATAGGGACTGTCTATGTCTTCATTACACACCTAGTAGCTACCGACCTACTACTTACCTACCTAGGTACCTAGGTACCTACCTAGATAGGTAGATAGGTATCGACCTAACCAGGTAGGTCCTCAAGAGTTAGTAGTAGGTCCATCCACCTCACATTTCGAGATTTTAACCTTCTCAGGAGCCCTCATTGCAACTACCCGGATCCCAAATCCCAAACCAAACAGCTTTTCAATCCTTCAAGTCGGGTCGTCAGCTGCTTTCAGTTTTCCGTTCCAGATCCGTCCGTCCCACCTACCGATGGGCCCAGCGAACATACAGGGAGGCCCCTTGAAACTCCGCCTAAATCTTGCCATGGTGGGTCCTGGGCATGGACATCTGGAGCACCTGCCAGCCCGCCGAGCTTACCCAGCTGCCGAAGAGACCGCCGACAGGTGATAAGTATTCGCCTCACCAGGATGAAGCTGTCGATAGTGCGCCATCAACCTACCTATCACCTGGCACCTGGCTGGCACCTTACCTGGGTAGCCTCGGAGAAACACCTTGGTCAGCGGAAAATCACTCTACATCAGGGTACTACATAGCTTGTGTATCTGCGAGGCTGAGGAACCCCACTTGGGTACTTCGTACCTAGATAGGTGGATGTACCTCCCGTATCCGTACGGCATAGCAGGTACTCGAATATGTACTCGACTCGGCCATTGTTCCTACGGAATGCGATGACGCAGAGCCGCGCCGCTGGAAACGCAGGGGACGTTGCAGCTTGCAGATACCACACGAGTACGGCGGGGAAGATTCTGATCCAAATCGATCATGCTCCTCGGAAATGGGGCAGCATTGAGATGCGCCTGACTCTCTGGCATCCCAGCCTGCCGAAAGCCTCGAGGGCTGCTCATCAGTAACGATACGAAGGGTGAAGCTTCATATGTACTGTGAGAGGCGGTGCCGGTCCTTACTGTGCAGTCCAGTTTGTCGGCATGTATGATGTATTGATGAGTGGCCGATTTGTTGACTCAATTGGGTGCTGCAAGCAAGGCACACCGTCCCTGACCCCAGTCTGCCAGTGAGGCCTTGACCCAGGTATTTGGCCTTGACACAACAAGGCAGTCCCATTGATTGGATGGAAAACGCCCAGACAAAGAGCTGAGCTGTCTGGAGGAGCTTCAACTTACTCGACGATCCCAGTCCCAGCTGGCACGCGTGGCAGGCAGGCTGGCTGGGTCGTTGCTGCAGACGGCGAGGCCGATCACCCAGCTACCCCTGAACCAAGCTTTATGGCTGGAGAAGCTCAGCTAACATGCGGTCGACATGCATACTGAGTTTTTGCCGTACTAGAAAGATGTTGATGCCGCTATGTGACAGTCAATCACGATCACATGTGCTTATCGCAGCAAGCGTGAAGCCGTATAAGAGCAAGGTCAATGGGCAGAATTACTACATGGAGCTACTCGCCGCTTTTGGAGGGGAACCTTGGCATTTACACAGCCCTGGAGTGGAAGAGGATGCAGCAGTCAGTGCAGATGTACACTTGAGCACCTGCTTAAAGTACTGTACCTGATAGATACGAGTACCGAAATACCCACTCACATACCCCAGTTAAAATAACCGGGCGGGTCTGAAAAACGTTTCGGTCTATGGTGGGGTCTTGATGGGTCTATTGCTACGGTACTATGTACAAACCTTGATACCTACCCAGGTACCTCCGTTGATATGCCACAAGGGCTGACCAGCCTCCAAACTTTGCTGTAAGATACCGTGCAGCTCTTTCACATGCATCTGCATTTGCGTTCACACCACAAACCCAACCCACTTCCTTGACATGACAGCACTCGATGTATCTAGAAACTCATATGAACAAGCCTGCACCAGGATTGCCGGCAGCTCCATTTCAAGAGCTCAACTGACTCGACAACAGCGACTAAACTTTCAATAATGAGAGAGCGCTCCCAACATCACGCAACGCCGAGTACCTCAGTCTTCCGTCCAAGTCACAGTCAGACATACAACCGGTGTGTCCGGTCTGAACAATGCTCTCTCATGTTACATGATCATTTCGGCAGCGGTAAGTATATATGGAAACGCCCACGAGCGCTGAAAGTCTCCCGTGATACGTGAGGAGTTCCAGCGGCGCACCAGTGTAGATCGGTCCTCATACATGTACTTACTTACTTTGACTTATTCTGAACTACTTTCGTATCGTTGCTAATCTACCCACATATCCCGTCAGGCCATTGCTTTCCTTCCTGTCTTGCTACATTTCTTCCTTACCCTTTCGCTATCATATCGCTCGTCGGATTCAGGATGCTGAGCCCAGAGCTCAATGCTAGCTGTGAGGTGATCCATCCGCGCACCTGGACAGCAGACCACACCCATGGCGGGCTGAAGCCGAAGCCGATGGATTATCTGCAAGGCACCGAGATCCCTGAGTAAACTTAAGCAGATGCTTGTGGACTCCACGTGGAACCAGGTTCAATCCGGGTGGACTTGGAGAGACATGCGCCGGACCTCGAGCTGGAGCTCAGCAACCAGGACATCTGGAGGCCCTTTCACCATGTTGCACAACCACGGTTTCAACGCCTGTCACACTCAACGTATGCTGTTCGACCCACACCCAATGACAAAGTCTACCGTCGTTCGCCTGTTATTCGAGAGGCATGTCGAATCCTATTGAATCTGTTTCTCCTGCGAGGCTTGTACATGTCCGGGTCACAAAGGATGAATTGGTTACAAGCTCAACGCGGACGTTGCCCCGTCTCGGTTGCCAAACCGTGGGCTGGCTCTAGAAGACAGACAATGCTAGTGATCGTGGTCGAGACATCACGCCTTGAAGAGTCACGAGAAGTTTGCGGGCGTTGATATTTTACTTCACTCCCGACCTGGTATATGGTGTTTCTAGTTGGGACACGTTTTGTGAAACGTCTACCATCGGCCATATTATACCACTGATTTTTAACAGAAGTGTTGATAATAAAGAACTTCGCTCATCATAGGGACCTGAAGCTCATGGCACTCATGTTGCTTTGCGAAATCCACCCGACCGCCTGTGGATATTCGCATTCTATTCCGCTTCTCTTAGCCATGTGCAGAGAGCTTGTGAGTTGAGCGAAGTTATGGCCTTGAATATCCAGCATAGGAACGCATGCACCTGGAAAGATCGAGCGACTCCTTACGACGTCAATACGTCAGGATTTGCCTGACTGCACAGCAATCGCTGCCTCGTTGCTCAACATTTTACAAGAGCCGGATATTGTCATTGTAAGCCAGCCGCCGGCAGCCATTACAATGAATCAAAGCCGAAGCACATTCACCGGGAGCCAATATAATCACATTTCCAGAGCATGCGGCCGCCATATCGATCCGGGGAGCAAGCATTTCGACGAGCAGGACATGATGGCCCTGGGGAGATGGAAGGACCTGCGCTCGGGTCTGAGTCTGGCAACACGAAATCCCTCCCACGCGGCCGGACGAGTCGAACTTTTTGCGGGCGCCAAAGCCGCAAGCGTATTACGCTCTGCTTCGTCCGCTGACACAGACGGGCACTGCCCTGACTGTTATTGGTAGCAGCTTTAGCTACACATCTGGCCAGCAGATGCTGGCCGTCATCTTCTCCCCACACGTTACCGTCTCCAAAGATGACTTTGAACACCTACGCCACCTTCTCATCTCGTCCACGGGACCGTCTTACCGTCTTGCCGCGCACCGCACTACTGCGCTGTTGCGGTAGCGTGGACAATCTGTGATGACGGGCAGGCAATTTGCCGGCTTGATGCACCGGCGGGAAGGGGCATCGTCACTAAGTTGGGAATGCTGTGCAGGCCGTCCTGTCACGATGGAGAGAAGGCGCCAGGGGCTCAGCCACCGGCTGCCTGAAGCTCTTGAGAAGGTAAGGAAAATGTGAGATGAGGAGATTGCCAGCTGTTGTAGCGAAAGTAGATAGCTATACAAAGAAAGGGGAAAAGAATAAAGAAAGATGCCTTCAAAAGATCACACCAGAAAACCAAGATGAATGGGAAGACATTAGAGGCGGAGAGGAGACTGCCAGGGATAATAACAATCGCGAGCTCACAAGCGAGGTCCCGCTGTAGCGAGGGCGCTCGTCAGTGTAGGGGCAAGTCATGGCCCTCGGTAGGGCGAGATGATCTTGGCCTTGAAGAGGGTTATAACATGGCAAGCGGCAGCAGCAGGTCGAGGTGAGCAACGTAATGATGGGGAAATGACAGGCCCATCGGAGAAGTTTACAATGCTTGGAGGAGGCCAAGGCCAAGAGGGCAGAGTGCAATGTTTCGTCCCCTGAAGCCCATCGCGTGCGGGCATATGAGGTGACGATGTGGTGCGAAGGTGGCGCGATCGTGTACCCTTTTTCAAAAGGTAAATGCTGGTCGACACTCATCTAAAGGCTACACAGAACGCCTACTCGGAGCCAACCAGTAAGAGGCTGGTATGTGTATGTCGACGGTGAATGTCACTACATCGCGTTTTGTATCTTCATCAGTGAGAAACAGGATGCAGCAGTACTAATCTCATGATCCGAACGGATGATCATAATGAATTGACGATTTGACGATTTGTGTCTGTGCAAGGGTATCATTACTTCCTATCTCAGTATCGACCACCTCCATCCCATGAGGCCTGATACCCGGTGACCCTACCTCCTGTGACGCGCAAACATGAAGTACTCCAACATATGAACAAGTTAATGCCAGAACTCGAAAACCAGCGTCGTAATACCACCATTACACATGGTGTTATAATTGGTAACGCGTGAATGCTGTCTCCCTTCTGCCGGCACCTCAACCGGCATGCGTTCAAGACGCCACGGGCAGACCCGGTGACCACTCACTCACTTGAGCTGCCTCAAAATCTCGGTCAGGAAGTCTTCAAAGCTCAACGTGATGTAGCCATCGCGGTCATCATCATACTTCTTGAAGACGTCCGTCATCCTCTTGAGGCTGATACAGGCCTGCACGAACAGGTCGAAGCTCAGGACGCCCTCGTTGCGCTTGTCGTACGTCTGGAAGAGGAGCTCGACGAAGCGCTCCGACAGGCGGTACCGGAAGGCCACGAGGGCGTTGTTGAACTCGTCCAGCTGGATGTTGCCGGACTTGTCGGCGTCGAAGCGGTCGAACAGGGTCCGCCACGACGCCAGGAACGACCACAGGCCGCAGAACTCCTCGAAGCCGATGGTGCCGGACCGGTCGCTGTCGAACATTCGGATCATCATGCGCACCGTGTGCGGGTCAAAGGCCGTCCAGTCGCCGTTGACGAGCGCCGCGCTTAGCTCCCTCTCCGAGAGCTGCCCGGTGCCTGATGATTCCACGCCACAAGTTAGCAAAGTGGGCCACAAACGACAGTACTTCTTCTTTCTCTTCTCTGTGCAAGTGGGAGGTCCTTAAAACGTACGGTCCTTGTCAACAGCTCTGAAAAGCGGCCATAGGGTCTGATCCGCCCCGCCCTCCTCCGGCGCTGGACTCGGCGGTGGTCTCGAGGCGGGAGGGGGCCGGTTGTGAGTGGTTGGACGAGGACCGCCTGTTGGGGGCGGCGACATTGTCGTGTAATGATTAGGGTGACCGGCGGGCGAAAGCCGCCCTGCCGGGCTAGCATGTAGCCGTCCGTGGCTTTGCTGGGGCCGGAGAGGTTGGGGCTTGGTGTCATAATGGGACGGGGTAAGCGATGCCCCCGACGAGGTAGGTTGTTTTCGCTCCGGCTCGGCGAACCTGCAACGAAGTGGTTAGTATCTTGCCCATTGTTGTGCTTGCCTTGGCGGCCGTCGACACTCACTGAGGTAGCGCGTCCGGATTGTAAGGCCTGTTGTACGCCATGGTAACTGATCTGGCTCCTTATCGCAATGGCTGCCTAGGAGGTGAGGACTGTAACTGGTCAAAAAGGGCGCCGGAAGGGTATTTGAGGTTTCGATGGCGAAAGAAGTCCCAGTAGATGTCTACCACGAGATTAGAAGACCAGCGATGTCGTTGAAAGTGTGCGTGTGTCTAGGCCAGAAGTAATAATAAATAGAATTGATAAGGTCGGTCGGTGGATCCTCCAGGGCTGTTGGTTGTCGCGCCGCCAAGCTGCAGTTCGCCTACAGGAAGCTTATTAGGATTCAAAGGCCTGTCTTTTTCCCGAGGCCTGACAGTAGGGTATTGATATTTGCCGTAGCTCAGCGCAAGCGCAATTACGTCGATGGAGAGGCAAGGTGACTTTCGTGCTGGGGCGCGCGGCGACTTGTGGTTCACGGAGTTGAAAGTTGGGAAAGGAGGAGAGCACTGCCCTGAGATTGCGACGATGTGGGTGGAGACGCGGGGCAACAACACAACGTCAAGGGGCTGATGGCGAGGCTGTGTCGGGCAGCTTTGCAGGGTATGCTATGTTCTTGATAGAAGGCTGGTTGTCCGGCTGTATACACCGCTCACACGCTATGCTTTTCGAGAGCATACGCAAGGATGATCTGGGTTGGGAAGAATTCGCGAACCAGGTAGAGCTGTCCAGCTGGGGAGGTTTACACGAGCGTGTCTAGATGGTGTAGGGGTCTAAAGGCCCTGAGTTCTAACCTTAAAAGGGCTTTAGGGTTGGGGCTTCAGGGTTCGGGGTCTTTCGAGGTTGTTCGCAAGCCGACCTTGGAGATCAGACGACAGTCAATAGGTATGATTACCTACCTAGGTACCTAGGTAGGTATGGCTTGGGTCAGCTCCTAGTAGTAGGCGAAGCTGTAAAGCACCTGCATTGAGCATATTGATACCAGCGATATGCCGTCCTACCGGCCATATACAGTCTGTGGATATGCGCATAAGCGGCACCTGGCTGGTGGATCACGGCGTGCACGGCTGCGTGCTGTGTGTTTCGCAGGTACCAAAAAAGGACGGTCACTCTACCGCAAGTCTTTGTCTCAGCCGAGATGTTTGTATCGGTCCCTCGTCCCACACTGATCTAAAGAACAATCCTATTCCGACCGGTGACTCGGACGTGTGGCCTATTTGTCATTTTTGTTAGAATTGGGCCAACCACCTTGTTTCGCAACGGTTTGGCTCCTGCAGTAGGCCGCATCCATTCGTGATCCCTCACAGTCCCTCCAGTGACCCATCCGACGAAAGGGATTAAACACGCAGATCTGACATACTAAAACGCTGTCGTCACTTAGGCTTCAACACGGATGCGCGCCTCGAGCGCCTCGAGCTATCATGGTGGAAGGGAAGGAAGGTGTGTAGGTCTGTAAATATCACAGGAACAACTGGCGAGAAGAGTCATGAACTGCCTTCTAGAAGGGAAGGGAAGCGGGCGACCGGCCCTCGCACGCCATACCACTGATTATGTAACAACACTTCGCAACACTCAACAGTCATGCTTGTCGCATGGACTGTGAGCATTTCTGCTTCTATACACACATATTAACCATCATCTGAACCGTATTCCCTTCTTATCGCTCATTTGTGAAACCCCCAAAGCATATACGAATTTATCTCTTCCAAATCATGACTGTTGAGGATCCAGGCGCGCCTCCGGCTGACAATGGCGAGTTCTGGCTGTTCGGATATGGGTATGCATTAATCCTCTACTCTACATCCATCCGCCTGTCCTCCCCAGGAAGTAGCACGGCCAACTTCCGGAAGCGTGTCTGCTATCTTCAACACTGGTTCCCTTGACCAGGCAATCCTGGGAATGTGACCTTCCAATGTGACATATGATCTGACATCACTACAGAAGCCTGATATGGAAACCACCACCTCACTTTGGTACGCTGTCTTAGTCCCCATGGGACGAACTAAGATTTACATGGCTCACATGACCCTTTGATTTCAGACAGGAGAATACCCGGCTGGGTGAGTGGCTACGTACGGAGATTCTGGCAAGTAAGTGTTCCCTCTCACTGCCTCGTGGAAGTATGCGCTTGTTTCCGGCGTCATCTAGGGGTGTTTGAAATCAACAATGATTCCATGCTCCTATGTGTTCATACACCATTACTGACCTCTTCTCTGAAGGGAAGGTATGACTGCCCTCAACTCATCCGCAGCCGCAAAAGAGGTACTCGACGCTGTTGTAGTCAATCAAAGAGGCCGGGGTGTCTGGCCACTCTGGGCGACCAGAAGACAGCGTCGAAGACGATCTACCTGATTATTACAGCTCTCATACTGAATCTTGAATCACAGTCAGGACCACCGAGGCACCCCTGAGGCACCAGGCCGCGTCGTGACTCTCATAGAGCGCTCTTTTTGGGAGACGCTCGATGATCCACACTCGTCGGCCCCGGAGAAAGTCTGGGGGGTCGCATACCGGATCGAGACCGAACATGTCGAGGAGGTCAAAGAATATCTAGACATCCGTGAGATCAACGGGTATACAATCGTAAGTCGATCTCAGTAGCACTTCAATTGACCCTCTATCCGTCCTCTGCATCTTTGTTGCACGCAGCTTAGGATTTTTAGGACATGTCCCGGGTACATATGAGTCTTTCCCTTACCAATCTAGCCCAATCTTGTCTACAATTCTTTGAAGTGTTCTTGTGACACTTGGCCCCAACATCAGATCCTTTCTTTTATGACAACTTCTAACCGTTGATAGCACTACACACCCTTCTATCCAGCCTCAAACCCGCAAGCCCCCATCCGTACTCTTGCGTACATCGGCACGCCCGAGAACGACCAGTTCGTCGGTCCACAAGATCTTCAGGAGCTAGCCGAACACATCTACAAATCCGAAGGGCCGAGCGGACTGAACAGTGACTACCTCCTGAACCTCGACAAGGCACTGGATGAGTTGAGCCCTGAAAGTGGCGATGAGCACATCACTGACCTATCGAATCGCGTGAGGGCAATAATAGCTCGCGAAGAGAGCAAGTCAGGGGCAGGCGACGGCGGGGCTATCGACCGTGTAGTTAGCCAAGAGAGCAACGAGGCTGCTGCTGCTCGCCACGAGTTCAGGAGAATCAGCAGTGTGGATGAGCAGGAAGAGACGGAGAAAGCCCGCTGAGATCATGTTACGAGATATCGCATGAGAATGAACACTGCATGATGATCGGTCCTGTATGACTCTACTTCAACATGGCATGAATGTAAGCGGCGCATCTCAACCTCGAAAGTGCCTGCTCAGCTCGGCTCTACCCTGCCTGTTCTCACCCCTGGTCAGGTTGTCTAAGTCTCACAGGGCCCTCTTGCTTTGTTGCATTTCGCCGTGGTAGAAGAGAAGCGGTACATTGGATAAACCATGATTCGAGTAAGACTGGGCCACTAGCTAGCTTTAATTTGTACAATGAATGTATCGCAGGTACTTGTCACGTCCAAATCAAGCAAATCGTAGAAAGTAAATGGAAAGAGTAACTGAATTTCAAAGTGTCTTGAGCCGTAGACGAGAAAAATCGAGAGTACCGCCGCTGAAAGCCCGAACTCGGTCGGGGCGAAAGCTGTCGTCGATGAATCTAAGACGATGCATCGTCCAAGATTCATGCCACGGACTGCACCCTCGACCACGTCGGTCCTCCACCCTGGCTAAGACGCTTGGGAGAAAGGTGAGGAGGGCATCAAGGAGCGGTCCGCACAGTTCGGTCGTGCTAATCAGAGGTCAAGGCCCTCATCAACGCCTCAACTCCAACGGATCTGGGAGCGACTCCAACCAAATATTAATATGAGGCGATGGATACCTCTAGTACCCCGGTGGGCCACCTTGAGGCTGCTGCTGATGCTGCTGGGGGTACTGCTGCTGCTGTCCCTGCTGCTGCTGCTGCTGCTGATCTCCGTAGGCATATCCAGCCTGAGTCCAACCTTGATAATGAAACTCCAGTCAGTTGGGTTGATTACTCTGTTGGCAATGGATACAGACGAAACGCAGAAATCTAATTGGGAATCCACTTACCCTGCTGAGGGATAGCGCCGTAGCCCATCGCAGCCTGTTGGGGAGGGTATCCCTCACCGCCATACTGCTGCTGAGCAGCGTACATCTGCGGATGGCCAGCAACGGGATAGCCCTGTTGAGGATGTCCGTAGGCCATCTGGGGGATTCCAGGTGCAGGCAAGCCGCCGTAGCCGCCGCGCATTCCGTGGCCGCCAGAAAAGCCACCGCCTCGAGGAGGGTAACCGCCCCGAGGGCCATTGTCGGAAGCCTTATCGACTCGGATTGTGCGGCCATCAAACCTAATGATATGATATTAGCCTATTTCTTGTAATATCTAGGAAGTCTGCGATGGCAAGATTTGGGGACGCCTTACTCGACGTTGTTCATGGACGCGATGGCGCGCAGGGCGTCATCCTCGTTCGTGTAGCGAACAAAACCAAAACCACGGCTGCGTCCCGTATCGCGATCCTTAACCACGACCTTGATGGTACAGCGTCATGTTAGCGAGCCGAACGGATGATGCAATGAAACAAGCAGATTTGGAAACTGATGTCGAGCTTGGGCCATGAGACCAGAAGTGCGACGTACTGCTTCATCCACAGCTCCGAACTCCTCAAACTTCTGGCGCAAGGTTCCCTCATCGGTATGCCAGGCGAGCCCACTGTTGTCGATTAGCAAAATCCTCTGATGTTCCTGATCTGTTATCATGACCTACCCAATAAACAGTTTGGCTGTCGAGGCCATCTTTGATCGAATGAAGCTTGGCTTTAGAACGCGACTTCTGCTTATGACGTCGATTGTGACTTTGCCGACCGGATGAATACTCTCGATGTTCAAGTAGTGTATTCGCAACGTTTATGAACCGACGCGTGTGGCCTCTGAAGTTCTGTTGGTGAATGGAGGATGATGAAGAACGTCAGTCCCGGGGTAGCTTCTATTTCCACACGGGCGCAAGATCCGAAAAAGTAAATGACCTGGCCCCTTGGCACAGATGAGGTACCCCACTTAACAGCAAGTGTTATCGTCTGATGGCGATGTTGGTGGTTACCGGATTACTGTTATTCTTTGGCCTTCTCAGTCCAAGGTCTTTGCCGTATTCCTGGTGGTCAGTTGCTGAAAATGGCAACACAGACACAGAGTCACTGTTTGGAGGACACCAGCTACCGTGACCGCGATGCTCTTTGGGCGTAAATGAGGAATCCAAACGACAGCCCTGGCCCTGTCTAGCTCCGAGGGAGGCTGGAGGAAATGATCGAATCTGGGAAAGGACTGGCGAGGTGGTATCGCAAAACTCAACAAGTAAGGATCAGGGTTCCTCCGAGCAGCACCTTTGTCGACCCGCAAGCAGCAATAGAGGAGGAGGCTGATTTTGATGGGCAGGATCCGCAGGAAAGAGGCTGATTGCTCGAGCCTCCTGTTACTTATGTCAATTCTGAATAGAGCAGCTCGAAGTGGGTTCAAAACATATACCCTAGCTTGTCATCTCAGTGTGAAGGAGATGGTGTCTTTGCTGCTGTTTCGAGGCGCATGAGTGTACCAGCAAGGGTGATCTGGCCAAACAAGCATCAACCAGAAAGCCTTGCAATCATCCATGGATGCCTGCCAAGAAGATGGGGTCCCAAGGTGGCTAGATAAGTACCGCAGAGACTAGCCTGGCAGTAGTCGGAAGCTACCTGACGATAGTCTCACCAATGGCCCTCGAAATATCTGAACGCCGTTGGTCCATCTGTAGTGTCCGCGTAGGGCTGGCTCCAGGTGCACACACAGCTTGACACACATAAACTGTGTGGTCCTATATTCCACTCGACCTTAGCGGGAGTTGAGTACAATTCATTGAAGGTTTCTTTCCCGGATTAGATGTGTCTACAGAAGCTGCTTTGGGTAGGCATGTGCTCTCCAACCGTGGGCAGAGGGGACAGGTCTGGACTCTGGTGTCGTCCATCTCCATCTCCTGGTCCATATCCTGCTTAGACACTTCTGCCCCGTACCCATGGATAGATGCAGGTAGTATCTATATCAACCTCAATCGGACAATTTGGCTCAACGTGTCAGTGCCGCATTACTGCATTTCTTGGGGCAGAGCTGGGGCCGAAAAGTGACAGGTCGGAACCCTGCAGACACCCGTGAACCCTGTTCGAGGGGCCCTCCGCGCTGGAGTCCACCTTGCAGTGGGCACCCCTGAACAGTATAAGCACACTAAATCTGAGATCTAACACTGGCAACACCCCGCTACGTTTACAAACGTACGCCCTTTTACCTACCTTCTCAAGTAGGTATATGGAAGACCTCCCTCTTTTACATACCGAGTACCTTTTAGTGGTTACAGGAATAGTAGTATATATCAATCTAGTTGTGTGACTGATTATGACTGTGTGGAGTTATAATCCGAGCGAGTAGATCATCAGCATCCTTCCTCAGAGAGGCAAAACTATAAGTAGAGACCTGGGTGTGTAGGACTTTGAGAATTAGCTTTGAGTCGTTGACTTCCGGGAAATCATGAAAATCGAGGATAGAGATACTCAACAGGCTATATAATCTGGAGAGATCTAGGAAAGAGGATTTGAAGACTTCAGGACACTCCAGAATGGGAAAGTGGGTGAAGACCACCAAGCCAGACCGATGAACACAGGGCGTGCGCCAGACAAAATCAAGGGCGTTGGTGAGATTCAAGTTCCAATTGGGGGTTTGACTCGAACCAGCAGTGGGCAGGCACCCCTGGACAGGGCGTAGGCAGAGGCCCACTCCGGCAATTATTGCAAAGCCAAATTGGACGTCATCTTGTCGAGCAGGGGTCGTTGCAAGGTTGCATAGTACCACAGCAATATCTATGTTATCTACGAACGGGGCTTTGGGTGACAGGATCCTTGCATTGCGCCGGGTCATATCCGTCTACTTTGACCTCGTTTTTGTGAAAACACCACCCTCGACCAACTTGTCCTGAGCATGGACGGTCTGTTCCTTGTTCCAAGACAAGAATGAAGCCGAGTGGGACGCATACAGGAACACCCTATCCTGGCTAATTGCGAAACCGACAAAGCAGTCGCGTCCACGATGAAACTGCTACACATCCTCCTCAACTGCGTGGTTGAGGACCTGGGATCGTCGCAAGTACTCCATACAGGCAACGTCATACGACCTGGTCATCGATCCGATCCGTTGCTTCGTGAATAAACAACATCGAGCAACCGGTATGTCGACATTTCAACTCAAATGAGCTTGCTAGCCCTCTTCCTTGCAGTGCGCCCCACACGGCCGGAACGCCAATGAGACCCGATACTCCTGGCCTCGGCGTACCCCTGCTACCATGGTACAGTCAGTCTATCCACTCAAGTCAGGGCTGTATGTCTTTGCTGGAAACATGCTATAGGCTCTCGTCCAGCGCGCCGGAGTGTCGGCGGCGATGCCATGCTGTCGGCTTTAATGCATGAATGCATACGGTAATCACATGGGTGATCAGCACGTGGGACGGAATATGCTCAGCGATTCTCTACGCCTTGGCTTTGGCGTCTTACAAGTGTAGTAATATGCAGGTCTCCTCGGAAAAGGGTCTCAATATGCAGATGACTACCTAGGTAGTCGACAGGAAGCTTTTCGGTTGCTCTTTCCGCTTGAGATGCGTTGGCACGATCTTGAGCAGGACATGGTCTGCCTCGCCCTTGCCCTCCGCATCCTCCGCTCCAACACTTGAGGCGTGTTTGTAGGCCACCGAGACTCCTTGGCTCCGGCGCCCTGCCGACCGATCTTCTACGACACCACCAGGAACTCAAGCGTTTGGCGCCATCGCCACTGGCGATATCACTTCGTCCCCCAGAATGCAAGCTTTGTCACGAGCTTGTCTTTTTGCAAAGCCGTAGGCGGCCGCCGCTCTTCTTCCGAACCGCTTAAACTTGCTCCTCTCTTGTTTAGGTGGCGTGTTACTTTGTTTTCGCCCAAATTATAGCTTGAGCTTGGCATCGACTTCCTAGCACATCCACCACTTGCCAGCCTCTATCCGTCTCAAATTGAGTATGCCGACCATGGACTCTCCGAGGCAGCCGGCGCGACGTCGTCACACGGCCCATAGCAAACATCGACATCACCGTCAGGATCGTAGCTTACGACCCCATCGCTTCAGATCCAGGGAGCCTGAGGACCGATCGCTGACTGTGGACGATCATCCCAAGCACACCAAGGGACTTTTGATTCAAAGTTGGTTACAAGGCCTCCAAGCATCCAAGCTACGGCCACTACATGAGGATAGATACTCGACTGCTGGGGGCAGGTGGACGGGAACTTCTCAGGCCCCAGCCGAGGAGACATTACAAGAACTTTTGCCACGACACGGCCTGCAAATACCGGGAGATCACAGTGTCCCGCGCCCATCTCCTGCCACTCCCGCATGGCAACGACGGGATCTGCAAGATCGGGAGCTTGGTTACGACAGCTCTATGATCGCTACATTCCAAGGCCATGACCGGGTTCGGAGCCATGCAGGAGTTTCGCCGCATCGTTCATCTACAGAAGAGTGCTATTACGAAAGGGGAAAAACGAGGCACGAAACAGACCCGGGCTTCGATAGTCCTGGTTCTGGGGCCTCTATACCTGCAGATCACCACTTCAAGAAGAGGGCCCGACGTAAAACCAGAGATGACCGCTACGATGTTCTCGATAGCAAAGACAATGGTGGCAAAGTACAAGAGCCGCGAAAGAAATCTGGAAAAAAGAGACGAACGAGAAAACACAACTTAGCAACGACCCGCGAAGTAATGGAAAAATACAGCTCGAAAGCTATCCTCAACGATCGCATCACTGTCTGTATGAGTTTCGTCTTATTTCAGGGAGCTAGGCTAACGCAGATACTCAGATGCAGCCTTCTTTGAGACAAGGCTTGTTTGACAATGGCAGAGCATCGAAGAATAAGCGTAAGAAACTATAGATAGGATACGATCTCAGAATTAGATGATATACTGACTTCTGCCGCAGTAGCCGACCTCACCTTCCATGAGATGGCATTTCTGAAACAGCCTCGTCGAGAACCCCAAAAGTCGATCTCGCGTTCCCGGGAGAACGAAAAAAGGAGAAGCGAGAGGGAGTTAGAGGAAGTATCTGCGTTTTTCCTACATAAGAACATGCCAGAGAGTTATGATGCATCAGGTCGCATGAAGACTGCTGTTAGTGGTCTGTCTGGTGTTGACGGAGTGCCAGGCAATAGTTCAGCGCTCGGTTCCGCAAGTAAGCAATATCGGAAGCTGTCGAGCAGGGACAATGATGACGATGGACTTGTTCATTACATTGCGTCGCAAAAAGAGCGCTTGGCGCGTAGGGAAGGGCAAGGCAGCGGACAGACGCCATTTTCAACTTGGTCGGCTGGCCATCGTTCTGATGAGCCTGGATACGGGCCAGCGAGCGAAATCTCAGGGAGGCAACAAGTACGGAGTTCCACGCCGATGGAAATACGCGAGGCACTTGTCCGTACAGGGGTGTTCGAAAACACAGGCATCTCTGACGCGAAACGCCAGAAGCGCCATGAAGGGAGTACCAAATGCTTTGGGAACAACACAAGCAACTTGGTATTGTCACAAGATCCCTCTCCCGACGTCGTACGGGTCAGACCACAGATACAAAGTCAGCCTGTTTGTATTGTCCGCTACCAAGACCGAGGAACGATGGCCAATGAGGATCAAATGGATGCTGGTGACCATGATAGAGAGCAATCGGCACGGTGTGGCCCAACGGATGTGCAAGAAGCGTTGTCCAATGCCGTTGACCAGCCATTGCATGAGACTTCAGTAACAGCTCCAATGTCTGTGACCCAAGCCACGACTACGCAGCCTACCCAGGGAGAAGCAATCGAGCTCCTTGATGGCACAGGTGTGGACACAAAAACCACGGCCTGCGAGGGAAGAGGTGCAATGGGACTGGAACGCCCAAAATCACCAAAATGGGCTGTGGTTGAGCAATTGGAGGCAGCAGCGGATTATCTCGATGCTCAAGATAAGGGGTCTGATGCCGCAGCAGGAAGTGTGATGCAAAAATTGCAGCAAAAGCACCATGCCACCGCCAGCTACCATGACTACCCCGTTTCTGAAAATTACAATTTTGTGCCAAATGTGCGACTCCTGGACCAATACCAACCCGCCTGGCCCGACCAGCCGAATCAACCAGATTCAAGTCAGCAGCATGGCCAAGGTGCACTGGCTGAACACCAAGAAGACGTCCCACGAAGGCCCATTGACCGTTTGTCATCCTGGAAATTCCAGGTGCCAATACAACATGCACACAGCTCCCTTGACGATAGGAACAAGCCTGAATCTGTGGTTCCATTGGCGCCGATTTCCAGGAACGATGCTTCATCGGCCCCTCTTGCTCAGCGACGCGACATTGAGCGCTTGAATTCCCTCGCCGGCAGCGTCCCGAGCCCGCAGACTGACATGGCCACTTCGACTTCTGCCGACTGCGGGTGGAAGGCAAGTGATATCATTTCAGGTATTCAGAAAGAACCGGTTCCGTGGAGAAAATATAGTCTCTTACCACAAGAAGTCTGTCGCCAACAGAGCATGCAGGACTACATCGCTTGGCTTGAGCAGGATGTTCTCAGCCGCCCACAACAAGATGATAGCGGCACTGGCACACCGAACTCACAACATAACGAGTCGCAGGCCTACGGTATGGAAAACCTGGCCCATGTGGACCAAGTCCAGGGGGTTCAGCCTTTTCTTGAAGATGGTGGCCAGGTCGGAAGGCTATGGGAGACCTATACACCTCCTGAGATTCAAACACCATGCCGCAGCTCATTGCACGGTCGGGCTGACGTTCAGTATATGCAAGATGAAGAAGAGCAGAGATTTACGTCAAATTTTTGGCGGCCAAATCGATATCCCATATGAAATACATGTCACTGAGTTCGAGTCCGCGAAGTCAAGGGGTCTTTCTCGTGAGTGTCATCGTCTTGGTTTGTACATCCCATGTGCAGAAATGATGGAGATATCTCTCCTCGAACTGTCGCATAAATTTGTTGTGTGATGAGGGTACATGCCAGTCTGGCTCACCAACTAATTACTGATGCGAGATGCTCCATTTTCTCATCATCGCTCAAGCAGTCGTGGCAGTATCTCTTGGTCTTCCAAAATCCGAATATCCCACTCCTCTTTTCTCGTCGAAGTGCCACTGTATCTGCAGCTCACGTTTCCTAGGCCACGCAGCATCCGACTTCTGGATTGGTTTGTGAAACGTGAGGCTGGCCGAATCCCAGCATGCAGCTTGATGGCCCCTTGCCCGAGATAATCCGTGCGCGGCCATCAGAGTTGCGCTCGGGGGAACGGATGGCGGGCTCAGTGAGTGGCATGATGGTAAGGTCTGTACGATTTGTTCGGCTGGCAAGGCTATGCAGGTGGAACGGTAAGTCGTCCCTTGTCTAAGAAGACGGGAATGAAGAGAGTATACCGGGCTTGGAATTTTGACTCACTCTACCCTACAATAGCACCCCAGCCACGTCAAATCGCCATCACCTGGCATTTTCCAAATGGCCGAGCCGATTGGTAACATTCAACTTGAACATTCTTCCAAATTATCATGATCTCGCGTCGCGGGCAAGTAAGAGAGAGGAAGACACAGCTAAGGGAGAGGGAGGATGAAGATGTGTCATATGGGATCATGGCTGGCCTCAACGGTATTGTTACCGTATGCCTAGCATGCCTACTCGCAACAATAACCTCCTTCAGGCATAAAGACAGCGGTACTCCACCGCAGGTCTTTTTGCGATCAGTACTGCCAGAAAGTTGTTAAGACTGGCCCACAAAAGGATGGCTATCCATTCAAGATCAATTTCTCACATTCGTCCGAGGAAGGACGTAAAGAGCTATTTCAGGCTCCGGCCTCTTGGGGCTCGAACCAATGGTCTAATTCGCCCCAGACTCCTCAGGGCTTGGACAGTTTACCTTCAAGCTTGGAATTGATTGTTTCAAAAGAAACAACAGAGGCTATACCACATGGGGAGATCTGCTAGAAGAGAATCTGTAAGGGGGAAATGTCAAACGCGAGAACGCGATTGCGTGTTTGCCACAAATTCGAATTACCCCAACGCGAATGCGACGTGAGCCTCATAGACACGGCTGCTTTTCTGTTGACAGCAATAATAAGCAATTAAAGGGGCCATTGAGCAACTAGGTAGGTGAAAAAGATGATGATCCGCAAGGCAGACTGAGTGTCATCAGCAGACCACACCACGTTCTACGTCAACAGGCCCCTTGCTAGAATAGCTTTCTTCTTCCTTTTTCTATTTTACCTACCAGGCTACCTGCTTTGGAAATCGCCAGATTCTAGGTCTCCCGCAGATCGTGTGGCGTTCACTCACTCATTCCGTCCATCCTCGACCACCAGTCACTCTTTTGAATAGTCTTTTAATATCAGCCTGGAAGTCATTCACTTGGAGATAGAATAACCTCGACCTGTCTTATAGTAATATGCCCGCTTGAGGCGACCGAACTCAGTTTTCAGATCTCAGAATAATCATCGTCGAGTAAAGACTCTACAAACAAGCAGTAAACATGCGATTCACAACCTCTGTCGCCGCCTGTATGGCTCTGATAGGCCGAGCTTTCACTCAAACCGATGGGTTCGATGCTATCATTAATCCAACCGAAGATGAAGTACTCGATGCTGGCTCGACCTACCAGATAACCTGGGATTATAACGACCAATACCCCGGGCCAATCTCGATCAGTCTCCTCCAGGGTGCTTCTTCCAGCACGTTGGAGGTTGCTGAGACCCTCGCGAGTATGTCTTTTGAAGTTTTGTCCAAATACATTACCGTCTTTACTGCGTTCAGTATCCATCAACTAACAGCGAGAGCAGATGGCATCGACAGTAGCATTGGCTCCTACTCCTGGACCGTCGGCAGCGAACTAGGCGACGCGGCAACATACGCCATCAAGATCAGCCTGAACTCGGATCCCAACATCTTCCAGTACTCGTTCCCGTTCGAGATCGCCGCGTCCGGCTCGGGCAGCTCGGCCTCGACCTCGACCTCGACCTCCACCCCCCCGGCAGTCATCGTCGTCAGCACCGCCACTTACAGCTCGCTCTCCGCCCCGTCCATCACCGCGGCGCCCCCTTCAAACTTCTCGTCCGGCTACCCGGGCGGCTACTCGGGCGAGTACGGCCCCTCCAACAACTCCATCACCTCGGGGGCCGGGGCCGTGACCTTCTCGACGCACATCGCCACTGGCGGTGTCAACGAGACGGCGACGGCGACCGGGACCACGACGGCACATAGACACGCACACGTTACCAAGACGACGCTGACTGCTATCGTCTCTGCTTCGTCCACTGGCTCTGCTACGACCAAGAAGGCGCCCTCCATTGCCGAGTCTGGCGCAGGCAGGGCTGTTGCGGGGGTGCTGGTGGCTATGGGTGGGCTCGCGATGGCGCTGCTCGTCCTGTAAAGGGGTTTTATTTCTTGATCATGTTCTCGGGGCGGCATATGGTAATGGAGAACGCAATATGTGTTGTTAGGTCACAGTTATATCTTGGATTGTCTAGTTACCTGGGCAATTTGACGTGGCATAATCGGTACCCTCGATACGATACGAAACGTAGGACGACGGTTGGACGGACTGGCTAGGCGGGCCTCTCCGATGTATGTTCAGGTACGTAGATCGTTCTATAAGATGTTGATCTTGGTGACGAGAAAGCAGAGTCGTCAATATAGTATCGTTGTACCTATCATCTTACGGTCCCGGCCCATGCATATGCAGATCGGAATGTGAAAGATGACATGGAAGTACTCAACTCGCATCGCTGGACAGGCGATCGACAGTGAGGTTACAGCCAAGCAACACCAGATATCCCTGAAATCAATTTCTCACTCAGGCGAATACTACGCTGACTGCTGACCCGGACCCGAGTCGGCGCCGAGTTGGTCAGACCTAAGCCTCAAGTGGTTGTCAAGATGGACACATGTATTTCCAGGATGTAACTATGCCCGTGTACGTCCGGATCCTTCGTGTACCAACGAGCATGAGAGGAACGTGCCAGCGTATGGCATCATGCTTTAGATGACCACTCCATATATATACACTTTCTCTTTCCATACGAAACAAAGACGCTTGACCAACCCATGTATACACACTGGTTTGCAGAAACACACGCTGTTCGCTCGATCTACTTCAATTTAGTGACCTCCCACCTGGCCCCTCGGAATAGGCCTGACCCAACAGAACAGGACATTGATGCCCACATGGATAATGCCAATCACCCAGAAGGCTTTGGCGTAATCGGTACCGCTACCCACAAATCTGAAAATGATAGCGAAGATGACGCCGCCAAGATTACCCAGGCCGCCGGTATAGCCCGACACGACGCCGTTGGCGTGGGGGTGCACATGGGGAACCAGCGCAAAGTTGGCCCCGTTGCCGGCCTCGAGGAAGATGGCCATCAGCGCGATAAGGCCCATGAAGGTCGGCAGGTCATGCGGGTTGATCTGACCAATGATGATCAGCAGGACCCCCGTCAGGACGCCGCAGGTATGCAACCACGCCTTCTTGAGCCACAGGCTGCGCCCGAACCTGTTGTAGAGCACGTCGGAGACTATGCCGCCCATGGGCCGAGTGACGAAGTTGAGGAAGGCGAACATGGCTGCCCGGTTGGCGGACTCGGTCTGCCCCAGGCTTGGGAAGTTCTTGAGGAAGTACGACGCCAAGACCGAGTTGATCGACACCTCGGCGCCGAAGGAGCAGAAGTAGCACATCATCACCACCCACGTCTGTGGGCTGAGGCCGATCGTGATGGCCTCTTTGAAGGACGGCTTGACGACGACCTCGCCCCGCGCCGTCCGGAGCATCTCGTCCTTGGAGAGCGTGACTTCGTGTGCGGCGTAGGGGTTTCGACTTCCGTTGCTCTCGAGTTTAGCGTCGGCTCTGGAATATGTCTCCTTGAGATCCGTGGCCAGGTTCTCTTCGACGACACCCTGGGAGTGCAGGTTCTCCTTCACGTGCGACAGCCTCTCGCTCCACTTGCCGACAGGGGTGTCGGGGCAGAGAAGCAGGACGGCGCTGCCAGCGAAGAGGAGCATGATGAGAGGGACGATGAACGTAAGCCGCCATGACTGGTCCGAGGAGTGTCCATGGGCGACGAAGGAGTCGTAGACCGCCGGCATGATGAAGTAAGTGATTCCGCCGCCGGCGTTGCCCCAACCACCGGAGACTGCGTTTGCCGTTCCAATGACGTTCTTGTCGAAGAAGGCAGTTGTCCATACCAGGCAGGGCACGAACGATCCTCCCAGGATGCCGATGAAGAATCGGCTCGCATAGAGCCCGTTTGCAGTCTGAACCAAGGGGGCAAGGCCCACCGGGATGGATCCGATGAACAGACAGCCGGCAAAGACCTTTCGGGGACCTATCTGGTCGCATAGAGGACCAGCGATGAAGCGAACGATGAGTCTATCAGGTGTCAGGGATCTATTCATGGTAAGGTGGGATAAGGTCACTGGGGGCACTAACGTTGCACAGAGGGATACAATATTGGAATTGGCAATTTGCTCGCTCGTCAGGTTAAGGTCGGCTTTGATAGTATGTGTCAACTGTGAAATATGTGAGTGAGCCTCCCTACACCAGATTCTGCGGGGAGTTGAGGCTGTGTCCTCTTACCAGAGGGGGATAAGTGTACCACGCCCAGAAGGCAATCATGAAGCCAAGCCATGAGAAGAAGAACACACGTCCGTAGACGTTGACGATGTTGAGTATGGGCAGCTTTCGAGCCTTCTTATTGACTGGATTGATATCGGGGGCCCTCACGAGGTCCATGAAGGTGAATCCTAGGGCCATGTCGAATGCCTTGCCTCGCGGCGGTGACACAGAAGTGTCAACCTCTCTCTGAAACAGTTTCAGAAAAAGATGGCCTGATGGAGAAGGTTGTAGCTCCTCGACTCCTCTTGTATTCGGAAGCCACCGCAACGCTACGAGCCGAGCTATGACGACAGGCAAATTATTTGGCCTGCTAGGGATGAATACTGGAAATATTGTTAGCGACTTCTCTGTCGCGGTGATAGTGATATAGACTAGTAGTGTCAGGTTCCGCCATCAAAAGAAACGCTACACAACGAGCAGCCAGGACATTAGGTGCAGAAAGCAGGACAACCTTGCTAGTTCATGAAACAGATTCGATAACCCCCTTTTGTCTAACGTGGGAAGTATCCTCATTACTCCTGTCATCGTCTCTTGATGCTACCCGGCAGCCAGGTCCAAGGACAAGCTATGAACAGCTTCAGAAACCAGCACTCACCGGATCACCGTTTCAGCCCCAGAGTCCCCTACTCCGAGTTGGATTTGTCGAATGGTAAATCAGTCAGGAGTATATCTGCCGGCTTCGATAACAGTAACCTTGGGAAGATGGGCCGGGTCCAGGGTCGATCTCGTACTATGTACAGAGTTGTGATGACAAGCTGGAGCTGGACCAGACCTTGCGAGATCTTGAGTTCTGCAGTTGTATTCGGCTACAGCTGGCGGCATGTACAGTTGTACAGATGAGTAACAAAATCCTGCCTCGTTGGAACCTTCTTAAGTCATGTTGCCGGAAAAGACTTGGGTATGTATAGTACTTTTGAACGGCTTCCAACTTCCAGGAGCAAAACTTATAAGCGAGACCAACAACGCCTGGTGATGCGGCGTCAGAGGAGGGGCCAGATTTCTCAAAGCTGAGAATGTGAAGGAAGGCTGCACAACGTTCTTCGCAAGGTGAAGGTCCCAAGATCTAGGGGCTTGGAAATGCCGTCAGCGTGGCCAAAACTGAACACCCTTTGATCATGGAAAGATACCTTATCAGTTGATGATCGAATCGTGGCTGGCCTCCTCGGATCGACCTGCTCTAGCTTCCTGAGACTATGGTAAACAATTGGTGAAGATAGCATGGAAGAAGTATGGCTGTTATTATCGTTATCGTCCGATATTCATACTGACGTTGCATGAGTTGCCGTGTTGTTATCCTTGGCGGAGCCCGGTTTTACGTACGTCTTCGAGGTCAATGAGACTGACCTTTGAGCATTGCCCAGATGTCGTCGAGATTAACATAGTGGGACCTTACAGATCTTGCGCTTGGGGGTACATTTGCACTACTCAGGGGGCTAATCAGGTACTATATAGTATTTGTCCGGCAATGTGCACATTTGTTATGGGACGACCTTCCATGGGAATAAGACGATACCATCCGACTTCGGCAATCTCTAAAAGCCTGTAATCCATCTATCTGTATCTCTAAAAGGGGATTCGTCAATGTCGCCTCGACCCAGGACCACGATCCACAGGCATCGTTGCCAACAAGCCATGCTGGAGCCGCCTGTCTTGCTGGTTGGTGATGGCTCTCTGCCTCCGGGATCTGTCTCCAGTTTACCAAGCTCCGTGATATAACCATGCATAAGTCGAGGGGACGGCCCGCGGAATCACTGATAGGCAGAGAGGCGACAAAGGCCCCGCGACGGCGACTCATGGTCCCCATACCGAAGGTTCGGAGTTTTCATGACGCCTTAGATATGCAATAAGAGCTGATGTTGCGATTCAAGACGACGGCTGTCTTTATGCGATCCGGAGCCGCCCTGCTGCGGTGAAAGGGCCAGGCGTGATACTATCCACCAGGGTCGGCGAAGGTGTGCGTTGATGGAGACGACCCTTCTCTTGTCGTCCGGGAATATGCTTTCTTTACCGCTAGGTCCAAAAGAATCCACTATCTGTCACTCAACGGCCCATGGGTCCCACTAGAGCTGGCTCCATGTGCGTTGGTCTGCCTGTCAGCATGACCGTGCGTTCAGGACTGGACTCGCTAGTACTGGACCGCTCGATAGGCTGGCTGGTCTAGCCTGGATATTGCCTTACTCGGATCAAATGTTTCGACAAAGGCTCGCTTCGGAAGATGTTAAGGCCGTGAAACAGATGAGGTGTAACACTAAGATACGGCTTCTTAGTCGCTTCTCTAGCTCCAACATTCCCGCTGTACATTGCGCTAGGCCACCTGTCTCTCCTTTAACTCACATGTCAAAGCAAGTATGGCAGGTCTCATTTTACTTTGCTTTTCGCTGTCATCGCACTCGCCTGTTGTTCCGTCATCTTCTTCCAATGGGTTCGCGACGCCTGATCATGCCTGAAGTATCATCGATGGGTTCATAGGATGGCCAATCGCCAAAAGGACCTCTGGGCCCTTGGTCATCCCCTACGGCACCATGATGCCGATGTCATAAGGAGCGGGAGTCGGTTATCTGATTCTTGTTCTCGGTAGTCGGTGGTCGTGAAGGACGAATAAGAAAGTGGACATCCCCCGGGGCCGACCTCCACGCCGAACCGAAAGCCGGCGCGGGCCTGGGCCGTTTCGGCGGGTGCCCTCCGTTTTGGACTGTCTCCGAGCTTCATCTTCTGCCTCTTGCAGACGGAACAGACAACCTGAGCGTATGGTGGATATGGGCTTCGCGAGTGCTGCGCTTGGTGACATCGTTCACTGGACACCTTTGCTCCACGTTGTCCGTCGGTTCGACGACAAGCACCCACAACGATGGCGGACTTTATCGGGGAGCTTTTAAGCCTCCCCATCCGGGACCACTAGACATAGGAAGGCTCCTTGCCACAGAACAGCGCCCATGGTAAGGTAACACATATCTAGGTAGGTGCCTATCTTAGAGATCACCGACAGCAGCGCCGCTTTGCCGCCTGCGCGACATACCAGTCGCTTTGGCATCCGGGCAACCAGGCAAGCTGAGAACGTTTCTCCGCTGGGCAGATACGTGCGGCAGCACCAGCACCAGCACCAGCACCAGCACCGCACATCAACCTGGTACTCGGTGCGGGCAACACGTCGGCTCTCAGTCGGCTCTTATCCTACCTTCCGACGTCTCAGGTAGCCGAACGTAATGTGTGCGGGCATGCCTTGGAATGGAAACCGGAACTCTAGCCGGCTTAGCCTGCCATGAGGCTATGAGGAATATGAGACGGGGTCCACACTTCCTATTGTTGACTGCCTACATATGTAGATACCAGACACCACAGAGATTCCCAAGGCTCCTTACATTTGCCATTCCATCATCCTATTGTGTGCTGGCATTCTTGGTCTTGTACATAAACACCGGAAACCCAGGTCCATCGGGAAGACGAGACTGTGGCAACTTTCGAGATATCACACTACCCGTCGCACATTCTTCTGTTCCTTGTAAACGACCACAATCTACAGCCAGATAGGAGGATAGAGGGTTCCACTGCTTTGATATCTCCCTTCTAGAACTATTGACATTCCCTTCTCGAAGATGGATGTGACCACGTCGGCCTCGGCAACGACACTACAAGGCCGAGAAGAGAACGCAGGCCCTGGCTCACATGTATTCTCCGACTCGAAGGAATCTGCCTACTCTTCGCCACCACAATACCAATCCACAGCAGCACCACAGACATTCGTCTCACAAGCAAAGAGCCATCTCCTTGAGCATGTGAGGCCATCGACCTTTGTCGAGGTCGAGTTGCTCCTCTTGACCTTCTGCACCGGCTTACAAGGTGAGCATCACCCACACTGCAGTCATCGGCACACGCCAGTCCACATATCCTACGCATCAGGGGTATTCCTTCCCCTGGCGCAGGCTTCCCCACCACCACCATCATCATCACCACCACCCAGACATAATAACTAACCACCCTCGACATATGAAAAGATGCAATCTCCTTCCCCGACTACCGCTGCTTCGCCTCCAACCAGACAGGCAACACCGTCTTCCTCGCCGTCGCCGTCGTCCTGCCCGAGTTCAACGGCGACGTCTTCTACACGCGCAACATAGGCGTGGCGCTGGGCCTCTTCCTGGCCGGGGGCTACCTGACCGGCCAGCTCGGCCACATGGTGGGGCCCCGCCTGCGCCTGTGGCTCGTCCTCTGCAACCTCGTGCAGGCGCTCCTCGTCTTCGCCGCCGCCGCCCTCCAGCGCGCCTGCGGCGTCCACACCACCGCCGCCGTGGACCTCGTCGCCATCGGCCTGCTGGCCTTCGCGAGCGGCAGCCAGGTCGTGCAGAGCCGGAGCCTGGTCATGGCCGAGATATCCACCGCCATGGCGACGGCGGCCTGGGTGGACCTGCTCATCGACCCGCACCTGTTCACCGTCAGGGAGAAGAACAGGCCCAGGAACAGGAGGTTTGTCTTCCTGGTCACTCTGGTCGTCGGGTCGCTGGCCGGCGCCGGGATCTACAAGAGGGCGGGCTCGGACGTGGCCATCTTTGTCAGTGCGGGCGGTAAGGCCCTGGTGACGTTGATGTATCTCTTCAACGGATCGGATGGGGAGAAGGTGCTCCAAGAGGTGGTATAGAGGCCGGGATGAGGCTACTCTGGAGTTTACTAG
>LKEB01000026.1:364278-415318 GCA_003795295.1 Cytospora leucostoma | reverse complement strand
GAGTAGCTTCGTAACCAGCCCATCAGCTCGTAGCTGTGAGTCTGACAGAGATGTGAATCGGTGTGTCCCCACGTCGATAGTCTATGGAAGGGCTTGGAGGCTAAGGTCCGAGATTTGGGGGGGAGGGCGGGGTGGATTAGATGGGGCAGGCAGTGAGTGTGTATGTGTGTGTAGGTGTGTAAGCCGCAGCAAGGCTGCTGCAGGGTAGGTAGGGTTCAGGGGACGAAGGGTGTGTGTGTGTGTGTGTGTGTGTGTGTGTGCATGGTAACACGGTTGAGAATCAAAGCAAGCCCAAATGCGGGGTGCGTCGGGCTTGTCTAGCTACATACGTTCAACAACCTGAGACCACGAGTGTGTGGGAAGAGAGGCAGAGAGGACGGAACAATGACATCTGATGGTGGTGGTGACGGCGGCGGCGGCAGCGCATGCCCCTACTTGCCTCCCCAGGCAGTATGGTCGAACTACCGGCCCAGAGAACGCAGCTCGGCCTTGGCAATGCCGAATACTGGTCCGCGGGGGGGCTTTAAAGGGTTTCCGTAAGGTGTTCTCGACGGCGACCTCTGTGCGTCGTGGTCGTGGCTCCGTGAGACGATGATGGGGATGCCGTCATGGGATATCCCAATCGGGTCAGACCCGCATAGGAACATGGCATTAGAGCCGAGGCATGCGGCAATGGCAAGGAAACAAGTCCGGCACCTGCCAGCTGCTGTGGTGATGATGATGATGATGATGATGATGATGGCGATGATGCTGACGCTGAGTGATGATGATGGCAACGATGGTGATGATGACAAGAAGTGTTTAGCGAGCCCGCGATGGCTGTGTATACTAGCCTCATGTGATATTCCCGTGAGGAACGACGCGCCGGAACCCCCACGTTTCTCATACCCACCTCGAGTACAGTATGTAGTTCCTGAAGGAGTCTCATGCACAAGAAGGGTGAACCGAGGGACCCTCCTACTAGCCAGCCAGCCAACCAGCCAACCAGCCAGCCTCTTGCCTGCGTGTGCAGAGAGAGTGGAAGAGAGAGAGACGCCATGCATCATCAGTGAGCAAAAGAAGCGCCCTGCATCACAAGAGAGGCTGCTGGCACCACTCGCGGGGGACAAAAGGTAAACTGCAAACACGCCTTCAGTCCGTGCACATCATCGCGTTCCCCCCAGTTGACGGCTTCATCCTTACTTCATGCAGCCAAGGCGGGTGTGTCGTTCAGCATATCTCGTCTCTGCCTCAGCTAAGAAGAGACCCAAGGAGCTAGTTGTGTGTAGATCGGAACCCGGGAGGAATACTGGGGGGGCAGGGCAGGGCGGGGGGGGGTGGTGGGTGTCGAGGTTGGAGGATAGAGTCACCGAGGATAGAGTCATCGAGTTTAATCGAGTTTAATCGAGGGAGGGCCAAAAGTTACAAAGGTGAATTACCACATGGTATACGAATCAGTACCAACCATTGAAAGTGAAAGCCAGATTAGATCAAGCACGGCGCCCCGCCCGCCGCTTTTAAGAGCGAGCGTTATCGAAGAGAAAATCCGGGTAACGTTTCTCATAAACATCGACGGGACCCTTCTTCCTCCTCCTTTGTTTCCCTTCTTATCGTACCATACTATATCCAGTTGACGACCGTCGCTGTTCTATCCCTCAAGAATCTTTTTTTTTTGTCGGACGAGTAATATCGCTACGCTTCACGCCCCTCTATGACTTGCATGTCACCCCCATCGAACAAGACATCTTCTTTGCTCCATATTGTCTCCCCCCTTCGGCACGCCTGTTCCCGTCCTTTTATCGGACCGGCCCCGGCAAAAGCGGATCCCAAGGGAAGCGGGGCACCGAGAGCCAGGACCTCTGCCGCTGCCGATGAGTGCACCCAACAGCCATTTATTTGTTCAAGACGGCGCGAACCTTAGAAGCCGCTAACTCGACGGGCACGAGCGCGACCCCGTGCTGCAAGGTGGTTCAACACCTCCCATCAGCCAGATATTGGTCCGGAAATTAGGGTTGTCGGACATTATCATCTGAGGTCCTGTCTGTCTGCACCTACGAACACGACACCCAGGTCACCTCCACATAGGTTTGCCGCAGCTGCTTAATACCTTAGGTAGCCCTATAGTCCCGGCAGTCGTTTAGAGATATTCGAAGCATGAAACAGTGACACACGTACTGCTATCCCGGACAATCGGTAGCCCACCATGAACGCCGAGGTTGGATTTCTCGTAAGTCATTCGCAGAGCCCCCCATGCCAGCCATCTTTCTGCAAGTCAACTGCGCTTTCAAAAAACCCCTACCCCCTCACAGACGTTACTTCCCCGTCTTGGGAACGCGGCAGTCGATTATATATGGCTTAGGCGAATGACTGCCAATCGCGGGCCTCCCTCCCGCAGGATGCCTCGGCCGTATAGAATCCGAGGGAGCCATGGCCGGATTGACCAAACAGCGAAAGAGGGGCTAAGAACAGAAATGCATACTGACAAAAATGCACGGGATAGGGCGAAACCCTCAGCCTGATACACATCCCTCTGGACCTCTACACGCAGTTCGTCCAGCCCATCATCCGCATCCTCCTGCCCCCGGGCCTGCACGATGGCGGCCCCACGCTCGAGGGCAGGCTCGAGGGCCTCACCGTCGACGAGAAGCACGGCTTCCTCAACATCAGCGTGACGCCCATCGAGTGCTCGATAGCCTGCCACGAGGCCTGGTCCAAGAAGTTCTTCGAGCCCATCATCGACCAGCTGCCCAAGGAGGCCGCCAGGGCCGTCTCCGTGTCCAAGCAGTCCTACCTCGTCCTCCGGGTGTCGTCGCCCGGCATGGACGCGGGCCGTCGCGTCGTCGACCTGACGTCGCCCCTGGGGCTCGCCGGCATCCCCATCTTCTTCATAACCACCTATTACTCGGACTTCATCATAGTCCCGAGCAGGGACCGCGAGAAGGTGGTGAAGGTGTTGCTCGACGGGGGGTTCGAGTGCACGAAGGGCTGCAGCTCCTCCTTCATCTCGCTCGGCGCATTGTCCCACTCCGTCGGCCTCAGCCAAGAGGCCGACAGGCCGCCGTCCAGCCCTCCCCCGGTCAACGTCGCCGAGCTGCGCGTCCGGGCCTTCAAGTTGCTGAAGAAGCACGATGTTGTCCCGCGTATCGAGCCCGATCTGCGCCTCGTCCAGTGCTCGGGGAAGGACGTGTCGCATAACGAAGG
This sequence comes from Cytospora leucostoma, assembly GCA_003795295.1. NCBI lineage: Eukaryota > Fungi > Ascomycota > Sordariomycetes > Diaporthales > Cytosporaceae > Cytospora > Cytospora leucostoma. The sequence continues at coordinate 412,138 of LKEB01000026.1, read as the reverse complement.
CTACTCCTGGCCTACCAGGTCCTACAACGGGAATGGGAACGGCAACCACCGGAAAGCCTGGGTGGACAAGGTCGACACGAAATTCTATACCAGTCTGATCGCAGCCTTGGTCAGCCGACCCAGATTCCTCTCGGTCACTCTGACAGAGGACGATGAGCCGTCGCTTCTGCTCGACAAATGCCTGGTGGACACCTTTGGCGATTCGCTGCTGGGGCCGATGGAGGCCGAGCTGGTGCCCATCTTTCTCGACCTCGTCGACCTGCCCTTCGACGCCACGGGGATTGTGGCGGGTGTGGCGGGCAAGATTGTCGAGGAGATGCAGATGGAACAGAATGCCGAACTATCATATCTCTCGACAGCCAAAACCGGCGCAGTGATATTGTCCAGCGAGCAAGCGGACCTTGCTCTGGAGGCTCTAAGCTCGTTATCGCCCAAGGAGGGCTGACGGGCTTGGATTGTAATTATAGGGTAGGAGGCGGTGTACGGTCGGATTAGTTGGGCCGGATATGGGAGAACTCTTTTCTACGAGGTCTTGCCGATCCGCATTGAAAAGTTTGTTAGCCATTTGTTTCGCATCTTTCTGTATTGGGCTGGGACTGCATCCTCTCGTCGAAAGATATTCTTCGACTGGCGTCAGCAAGGTTTTCGTAGCAGGGCGACGTATATTCGTCTCATCCCATAGATGGCTGGCCACAAGTTCGGATGATATAAGCTGAAACCAAATGAAAGTTCAAGTAGGACGGTCTCGCAGACTTCGTCACTGACCGGCTAGTATCGTGACCACAGCTGATTATCTCGTTGTTGGAGCGTTCAAATTGGCTCCAAAGAGCCACCGAGCTGAAGACCACTGACCCACCGGTCTCACTTCCCATGCCCCTTCTTCTTACCCGTGGGCTCGTGCACAAGTCCAGCTTTGACGAACGCATCGCGAGCAACGATGTTGATCAGCGCGAACCGCCTAGGTCCGAGGTGATGGCCACCATACCACCGGGTGACGACAACCATCGTATCCCACAGGTCCATGAGCTGCATGAGGTGCAGCAGCCTGCTCCCGGCAGCCGTCTCCCCGTCGTCGTCGCAATCCTGAAATGAGGTGCCATTGGGTCCCCGTATCCGCCACGCAGTGATATTGTGCGTCGCCGTCCGGACCTTCTTGTCGCTGGCGAGGAGGTGCTCCACATAAGCGGCGGCCTCCTCCGGCGACGTGACGGCGGCGCACCGCGCGATGAAGACTGATTTCAACTCGATGACGGGGTCCGAGAGGACCCAGGGCGGTTCCCTGCCGAGGATATGCTGATCCTCATTGGAGCCCGTCGTTGCCTGCGTCTCGTCCTGTGCCTCCTTGGCGTCAGGTGAGGAAGCCCGGTCCAGCCCGGCCTCCTCCTGCAGCCGCTTCAGCTCCTCGACGGCGTCGAACAGGCACACCTGGCCCGGCTGGTACACGTTGCCCAGCGCGTTGCGGAAGAGCTCCAGGTCCCGGGCTCCTACCCCGCGCTTGCCCCCCGAGCTGTTGGTGCGGATGACGCTCGGCGGTGCGTCCGGGTAGTCTGCGGGGAACTGCAGCCTCAGGGACACCGTCTCGTCTGGGAGGGTGAGGATGTAGATATCGGAGTCCTCCCCGGCCTGTACGAGGCTTCCATCGCCGTAGATCGAGTTGATGGCCTCGAGTTCGTCGGCGAGCTCCTCGGACATGGCGATGGGAGTGTTGAGGCAATGTCAACAGCGGACTCTAACACGTACGACGTGTAACCCGGTCAGATTTATGTCGAAAGCAGTGTAAGCCTGAGTCCGAGCTGACGCAAGTTTGTCCCTCACGACCAGCCTATTTTTATTTTAGCTGGAAAGTTATTAAACTTAGAATGAATGGTGTCCGCAATTCGTCGAGCATGTTAAGTTAAGGTGTGAGTTGGGAAGAACGTAGAACGGGGCGTTTGATCACGCTAACCCTCATAGGGCAGTATACCCACTTTCAAGCCGAACATCCCAGCCCATTCCATGTTCTATCACAGTAGGCTACTAAGTGTAATTGCAATGGATAAAACCCTTTAGTAACGGGTGAATGTATCTTGTATGCCTCGGATGCAGAATCACTTTTTTCTAGGCCAGTTCTGGTTCTACGAACGCCCTTCTCCAGTGTCAAGACGAAACGACTTCGAGCACCGTTCAGTCGCAATACATATTCCATGCTGCCAGAGCTATAAGATAGGACTGCTTCCTCTCTCGGTCCCCCGTATGTTCGATGGCCGTTACGATGTCCCGTTGACAGCCAATTCCCGACTGTACGCGATATCATCCATCGTGTAATTATACAACCTCTGCTCCAGCTCCGCATCGGACACATTGTCCCGGGCCCACAGCGACCATCCGTCATCGCTCCTCTTCGCGGACAAGCTGGCCGTGCTATCGCTCTCGGCCTCGCAGCCCACGTATTGGAAGTAGTGCCGGTGCGCCTCAACGTCCAGACCAACGGTACCGGCATTACAGCTAGTGTTGTAGTGGCCGAGACAAATGTCGATCTCGCTGATGGTGTAGTCGTTTTCCGTATCTGGGCCTGAAGCCAGCCATAATTCTGGACTGGTGTGGAAATAGCCAAACAGCGAAATGGGCGGAAGCCGAGGGACTGGGTCGTCGTAGTGCGTCACGCGATATTCAGCGCCGGCTTGGCTGTTGACGTATTCGACGAACGCAAGGTTGCCCACTCGCGGTGAGCCATATGTGTAAAGGTCACAGGCATATCCCTTGTTCCTGAGCTCTACGGCCGCGAGCGTGCCCACAGCAGCACCCAACGAGTGGCCTGTCACAACGAGGGTATAGTCCGGATGCGCATCGAACGCCTCCTCGACGAGGTCAAAGCAGGCATCCCGGATGTCATCCCAAGACACCTTGAAGCCATCGTGTACCTTGCAGCCTGCGGTATAGTCGCATGACACCTTAATGAAGTCGAGGTCTGCTATCCAGTTGCGCAGGGACGAAGAGCCACGGAAGGCGACCACAATCTCCTCTCTGACCGTGTCGACTGCCACAAAACCCTCTATGTTGAAAATGGTGGTGTTTGGCAAGCTACCAACTACGGTAGCTCCATTGGCCTATTCGATGCATGTTTTATCAGCATATGTTTCTACCATAGCGAATGTTTCTCGACTTATCCGATCCACAAGTGTGAAAGGGACATAGGAAACGCCGAGTATTCAAGGACGTGGAACTACTGACCATGACAGTGGGGCAACCATCTTCACAGGTCACCAATGCTCCGACGGCGTCTTCGCTATTGCAGTACGCAGAGGCAGCGTACTGGACGTAGTACTCCGCATTGTCGTAAATTGTCGATGTCAAAGTGAAACTGCCTGGATAGCATGCCGGTTAGCTTGATGCATTACATGGAAACGCCAACTGGACTTGTCTTACTATCCCGAATTCGAAGACGTTCATCCGGAATCAAAGGAGATGCTGTCACCAAGGTGGAGGCCAAGGCCACGCAGGAAGCAACAGACAGCCTCATCTTGCTTTGCAAGACAGCGTGATTTGAGTGAAGGATCTCAAGGAGGTGGGGACTCCAGGAAACAGGACTTTCCTTTCTACAACACCATGAAGCCGAGGACAAGAGGGCAGATAAGAAGCACAGGCTCCTCAATATGAATGAATGGTAGCAACCCCGTATTTTATATAGTATGTCGTCGTAGGCTCGGAGCCCGAAGCTCCATTGGTTTGAAACCACCATGGAAACCATGTTCCTGTCGATCCTTCGCCGTCGGGCTGAGATCTCATAGATACATACTCAGCCCCCACCTACCTAGGTAGGCAGGCATACACCGGACTCCCACATCCCACCAGACTATCAAAGTCACAGTCTGTATGTGGGTACATCGGCAGTTGCCCGGGCACGAAGGCAGGAGTATCCGACACTCACCAGCCAGCTCGAATGGCTGAAAGAGACGCCTGAGAGGGCGGAGGAACAGGAGTGGAGAATGGAGTAGGGTTGCAAAGCCTCCGGATATGATGGCATATAGCTTACTCGAAGCCTTGGCTTACCAGAAGTTCAGCTTGCCCAGTGACGAGTTCACCGTTTAGGGATGATGAGAACTGCGCGCAATACATCAGCACGTATGTACTGCATGTCATCATGCTGAGAAAGGACCTGCGGCCGCCTTGCGTAATAAAAGCTGTGGCCGGCTTCTAATTCCAAGCTGTAGATTCCTGATCCTGATCGACTTTGTAGCAGGACACGTGTGGGGGCGCCAAGTCGACAACATGGATTGGTCGTAGTTCAACCAGTGATGGAAACCCACTATAGGTTACACGTAGGCACAACAAGCAGGGTTGTAGGTGACGGGAGGTGTGCGCTACACACATAGTACGTTGTGGTTGCGTTGCATCACGCGTGGTTGTGAATTTTGCAACGCCGGTCGTCGGTGACAGAGGGTCTTGTGACTCGGAGCGCCAAGGCGCGAGGCCATCGTTGTCGGCAGCGGCAAGAAGCGGAATGCATGTTGACGCCCATCCTGGCCATCATCATGTAAGAAGGGTTGATGCCCTGGTCGCCCTGATTCGTGTACACAATACCCGAAATGGATGGTCCCATGGTGGCTTGACGGGAAGAAGCCGACTCAACCGACCCAAGCCCGAAAGCGGTGTACGGAGTGCAATAATCCAGCAAATAAAGATAAAACGAAGCGAGAGTTGCGATAAGCTGCCCAGGTGGTCAAGGACGCTCGTCGAAGGCAGGAAGGTCGGCATGCGCGCCCAGAACAAGCTTCCAAGATTGGATTTGCGAGGCGATGAGGAATAGATAGATTGAAAGTCGTGGTGATAGAACGTACATACAAACCTTAGGACCCAATGGGACATGCCAAGCATTACTCGTGTACAGACATCTAGCCCAGGAGGGGAAGGAGCTCCGCATATACACGTGGGAAGGGCATGGGAAGGAAGGGCATGTGGTGGTAGAGCATGGAATAGGTAGGTATAAGTAGTAAGGAACGATATAAGACCCTCAATGGCTGCTTCCAGGGTTGTCAGCGGCGCAACGGCACAACGGCACCTGGGGCACTAACAGGCGGAAGCAGCGAGAAGAGGAAGGAGGAAAGCATTTGAAGCCCGTGGCTACCATATTGATACCTATCTAGTTCATGCATTCAGGCGTTCATGTCACATGCGTACATGGGTGTACCTACCTGCCGAATGTACCTTACCTACCTAGGTAAGTACCTAGGTACCTAGGTATTTACATGTCTACAAACTTAAGTACCTTTGGCAGGCAATACCAAGCAGGTATAAACTCCATGAGCTATCGAATGCGCATAGGTTTCCAACTTCGGACACTACCTATTCCGTCCGTGACAGCCCAATCTTGCCAGCCTGCATGAACAACGCATTCTCGCCAACCGGGTTTCAAAGGCCTTGGTAGTTCTCGGTGCATCGCAGCTTGTAGTCTGATCTGGGTTATGGACCACTCGGGGATTATATCAGGTGCCGGCCAAGCTTGGGACGCGTGGCGTGGCCAATCGCGAAAATTCCCTGTACGGAGCACGAGCAGACTGATCATAAAACGAACGAGATGGTGAGAAACCCCTGGTCTGCGAGATGATAGTGTTCACGGGTCCCGAGGTCCCGGGCGTCGGGTTCAGGGCTCTTGTTGCTCCGTTCCGCAACGTTCGACGTTCGATGCCCGAAAGGTTCAACATGCCCGAGATACACAACCTTGGAGCATGAACCATCAACCTTGTAAGAATGGGATCATATACCCTCCTTCCACAGCGTCCATTCAGCTGGATTGGCATGAACAACATTGCAGCTCGGACGCTTGGGAGGGAGCTGCTATTCAATATGGGGGCATGGCGGCCGAAGCAAGTGGTCAACGAGACGCTCTCCATGGATATCAGCAGATCCAGCTCGATTGAGGACTCACTTACCCAGGTACATCCTTTCGACCTCGGCTACAACAATTCTCGTGAGCTTCCGAGGAAGCCGCCGCTGATTCCGATCAGCATTGCGAGGTGCACAGTTAGTTACGGCAGAGTCTGTTCCGCATTCTGCTCACACATACGAGTGTGTCGCAAGCGAAGGCGGGTCCGCGCAACGTCTGCACTATTGACTACCCATACGTAGATGAGTTCGCTTCGAGAAGCGGACATAGGGGTCCCTTCCGCCTTTCCCCTTCCCCTTCCCAAAAGGGATCAAAGCCGGCCCAGGAAGGGCTCCGCGAGAAATCGAATACTGGTTCTGGTATAGTACGGCTGTGCGGCTGTACGGCTACTCGCATCCATGCATATGTTCCGGGCTGGTTGACAATCTGCTTCTGTTCACTCTCCTCGAATCCCCGGTAATGGCCCATGCAAGATGCACTAGCAGTCGATCGATATATGAGGTGAATGGCTACTGCAGGGGAGTACAGCAGTAGGTGTCATGAGATGCGCGCCACGCCGGGGAGTGGGGCTTGTCCTCAAACTTTACAATGGCCTGGACCACGTTCACGCGACAGGTTTACCATTATGAGGCGACTCTGATCAAGGGGGAAACATGTATACCTCACCTGACATGCCACTGATGGACAATCTTCCGGTCCTTCTTGTGGCTCTTGTCCACGAAGAGCACGCCTCCATCTTCTATGAGCTATATGCAGGGTCCCGTGGCACCCAATGACTTGGTGATCTGCGTCGAAAGCCCACACGCAGCAAGGATATATTTATACTATCGATGATCCATGCTTCGTATACTGCTCCCTTGTGTTTCCATACATGGATGCTGATGTTACCCTATGAAATACTATAAGTTGAACTCGGGGGCGAGATGGACTCCAGGCTGCTGAGGCGTACTTGCCTCAGGTCTCCCAGAGATGCGCCATTCTCTCGCGCATAAAAAAGGTTGAGACGGACTAGTCATTCGCTCTCCAGCTTCGAGTACGATGGCGGAGATCAACAGCGCCTGGTCTCGCGGGCTGGTAGTTGTGAGTCTGTTAACCACATTATCACTAGGTGCCAGCATTGGCGGACGAGCAGCAGTTCCAGATGGCTATGTTGCTGCTCCTTACTACCCGGCCCCATATACCGGCTGGGTGTCCAGCTGGTCCGATAGTGTCCAAAAGGCAAAGGCGCTGGTCGATACCATGACACTGGCTGAGAAGGCTAATATCACGGCTGGTACGGGCTTTTTCATGGGTGAGTCCTCCCCGCGAGATAAGCCTCTTGTGACTCTCGGATGGCTAACAGTCTTTAGAGTGAGTATGCCCCAAGTATATGTATGTGGGTTCATCAGGCAAGATCAGCGACTGATCGTACAGTGTCTGCGTTGGCATGACAGGAAGCGCTCCTAGAATCGGCTTCCCGCAACTATGTATCCAGGACTCGGCGCTTGGCGTACGAGACACAGACAATATCACTGTTTTCCCTCCCGGAATAACTACAGGAGCGACGTTTGACAAGACTCTGATGTATCAGCGTGGAGTGGCCATCGGCAAGGAGTTCCGAGGCAAGGGCGCCAATGTATACCTTGGGCCTACCGTCGGACCTCTGGGCCGCAAGCCGCGCGATGGAAGAAGCTGGGAGGGCTTTGGAGCCGACCCTGTTCTACAGGCTATTGCGGGTAGTCAGACCATAAAGGGGTGAGTATCGCAAGGCTCGGGCAACTCATCTGGCCCTTGACACAAGGGTGTCTAGCTGGAGCCTATACTAACACGGAGAGTTTGCCAGCGTCCAAGAGCAGGGAGTGATGGCTACAATCAAGCATCTCATCGGGAATGAGCAAGAGATGTGGCGCATGTACAATATTTTACAACCGGCCTATAGTGCCAACATCGGTACGCACCTAACTAGGTCTTGGACTTCGTGATCCCAGACTAACACAATGAAGACGACAGGACCATTCACGAGCTGTACCTATGGCCCTTCGCAGAGGGTGTCCGTGCCGGCGTAGCGTCAGTCAGTAAGCAAACACAGAATAGATCCCTTTTTCTACGTCTTTCTTTTAGGGCTTGGGGCCCTATGTTCGACCAAGAGCAGGAGTTGTACTCGATCTATGTCTTGTGACTCCTAATTCTTTCCCCTTTAGAAGAGTGCTAACTCCCCGTCTCAGTGGGTTCTTATAATGCGATCAATGGTTCCGCTGCCACGCAGAACAGCTATCTACTCAACAACTTGCTCAAGGATGAACTTGGCTTCCAAGGATTTGTGGTGAGCGAAACAGCGAGATCGTGCATGTAAGCCTAGAGCTGATTATCTCGAAAAGATGAGTGATTGGCTTGCTCAAATCTCCGGGGTTCCTGCGTCTTTGGCAGGCCTAGATATGGCAATGCCAGGTGATACGATGATCCCACTTCTAGGGACTTCGTACTGGATGTACGAGATGTCCAGAGCTGTTTTGAATGGCACCATCCCAGTGGACAGATTGGACGACGCAGCCACCAGGATCGTTGCCGCTTGGTATCAGTTGGGACAAGACGAGGATTATCCAGAACCAAACTTCTCTACCTATACCTCCGACGCTACCGGCCTTCTTCACATTGGCGCACTGTCAGGCCCTTCTGGTATCGTCAACAAGTTTGTGGATGTCCGGGCCGACCATGCGACAGTCGCTCGGCAGGTCGCGCAAGACGCTATCACTTTGCTGAAGAACAACGACAGTCTCCTGCCACTCTCCACCGACACGCCATTGTTTCTATTCGGTACGGACCAGAAGGTAAACCCAGATGGTGCAAATGCCTGCGCGGACCGCAGTTGCGACACAGGCACGCTCGGAACTGGCTGGGGCAGCGGAACCGCTAATTACGAGACATTCGACGACCCTCTCACTGCAATCGAGGCCAGAGCTGCGAACGTCACTTCATACTACACCGATTCATTCCCATCTCTCAAGGCCACCCCGAGTTCTGACGACGTTGCCATTGTGTTCATCACATCTGACTCCGGCGAGAACTCGTACACTGTTGAGCTCAATGCTGGAGACCGTAGCAACTCCGGCCTTGTTTCATGGCACGATGGCGACAAACTCGTCCAGGCTGCTGCTGCCAAGTACAGCAATGTGGTCGTAGTTGTCCATACCGTTGGACCTATTGTTGTTGAGCCTTGGATCGATCTGGACTCCGTAAAGGCAGTCCTCTTTGCATACTTGCCCGGTCAAGAGGCTGGCGATTCACTGGCCAACGTCCTCTTCGGAGATGTCTCTCCAAGTGGACACCTGCCGTTCACGATCCCAGTCGCGGAAGATGACTACCCTGACAGTGTCAGCCTCACCGGGTTTGGCCTCGGCCAGATACAGGATACCTACACCGAGGGACTGTACGCTCAACCCCCCTGCCATGCAACTTGTCATACCACAGACCACTGACAACACTACCTATAGTTATATCGACTACCGATACCTCAACAATGTCGGCACTAAGCCTCGCTACGCTTTTGGCCACGGCCTCTCCTACGCCAACTTCACGTACACCAACGCAACCATCACAAAGGTCACCCAACTCACCAAGCTCCCGCCCACGCGCGCCGCCAAGACCATACCCGAGTACAACAACACCATCCCCGCCGCCTCCGAGGCCTACAAGCCATCAGACTACGACAGCTTCTACATCTGGCGGTACCTCTACCCGTGGCTGTCCGACTCGGACGCCGAGGCCGCGGCCGCCACCGCCGCCGCCGTCGCCAGCGGTGAGAAGGACGGGTACCCCTACCCCGAGGGGTATAGCACCAACCAGACGGCCGGCCCCGCGGCCGGCGGCGGCCTCGGCGGCAACGACGCGCTGTGGGACACGGCCTACACGGTATCCGTCACGGTGACCAACACGGGCGCCGCCGGCAACTACTCCGGGAAGGCCGTCGCGCAGGCCTACGTGCAGTTCCCTGCCGACAGCGGCTATGACACCCCCGTCGTCCAGCTCAGGGACTTCGAGAAGACGGGCACGCTGGCGCCCGGGGAGAGCCAGACGCTGGAGCTGACGTTCACGAGGAAGGACGTCAGCGTGTGGGATGTCGTGGAGCAGAACTGGGTGGTGCCCGTGGTGGACGGGGCGTATAAGCTGTGGGTCGGCGAGGCGAGTGATGCTTTGTATCTGGCGTGTGACGCGAGCACGTTGGTTTGTGAGGACGGCTTGACGGCGCCGGTGTGATCGGTAGTGTTTTGTTTAGCGAACTGGTTGTTTAGTGAGCGGGGGGTGGGAGGGGGACCTAATATCGCGGGCGTAATCAGATCGGTCATTATATGTTATAGAAAGGTAGTTTCTGTGTTGTGGGAGCCAAGTCTTCTGCGCCGAATTTGTCCCGCTGGACACTCGACTTCCTTTAGTAATCCTCTCCATTGTGAGCTGTATCTTGGGATAGTTATGAAAATCTAGAAACACTCTCTGTCTAAGGAACCGCTTGGCTAGCATAGCCATGGCCCCGTTGCCCATGGATCGCGAGAATGACCCCTCGAGGAGGTGGGCTGATGGTGTTTTACCAGTGACATATATGTACACGCGATAAATCTTGGCCTTAGGGTCCTTCCCCCAAGGTCCCTCTCCATGTGCCCCATAGGTCAGGTGATGGCTGGCCTATCCCCTCGTCCACCCGCCAGCCTCCCAGAGGACTTCCAATCCGGGGCATATGTACCCAACCCCTCCGAATAGTCCGCGTGCATCGCGCATAGTCTCTTCTCGAGTGGGATGCCTCCTCATAAGCCGAGCTTCCTCCCCCCCGCCCACCCCTTCACCGTCAGAGCCGCGCGCGGCGGCAAAGCCCCAACACCACCGCCTTAAGCGCTCAACATCTTCCTCCCCTTGATCCTCCTCCTCAGCAGCATCTTGCGCCCGTTCTTAGTCTTCATCCTGCTCAGGAACCCGTGTCGCCTCTGCCGGATCAGCCGCGACGGCCTGTTCATGTTCATGTAGTTCCGGGGCCCGCAGCGGATCTGCCCGAGGGCCGGGTTCGACGTGATGGACGTCTTGGGGACGATATCTGACGCCGCGTCGCCTAGCGACACTGCCGCCGCTGCCGTCATCGCGGTGGGCGCGGGCGTGAAGCCGGTCGGGAGGAGGCCGGCCGTCCTCCTCGCGAAGATGGACGACGGCATGGATGTGGATGGGCGCAGGCTGGGGAGGGAGGAGAACGATCTGTTACGAGGCGGAGAAGGTCAGCATGGTGTGCGTCCTCTGGGCGAACAGCAGTAGCGGCGGCAGATAGGTATCTCGCCTACCTTGTGGTCGAGGCCGGTTGTCGTGCGGCGTCGCGGATGGCTGCCCGGAGCGCAGACTGGGCGAAGAGGCGCGACATTGTTGTGTTTGATCAAACCGTAGGCTGTGTATTACGGGTGTGGATGGTTCCGGTCAGCCTCGACAGACTCTTCGCGTGCGCTTCGAATTGTCCGTCGGGAGTATGCGCTCGCTCAGTTGTTGGCAGCCCGGGTCAATGATGCTTGAAGTTGAAGCTCTTCGGTCCACAAAATTTCTGGAGTCGACCCGAACCCTAGTCAGTGACGGCAGGGGGGGGGGCATACGGAAGCACATTGGTCTCTGCCCAAATGCCAAGGTCGATATTGGACGGTGCATGTACCCTCAAGCTCGAAATCGCTCGGGAACAAAAGTTACTATGTACCTAGATAGTTCGGGATGCTTTTAAAGTATTCCGGGTGTACCCAATGCCTACGAGTTCGGATCCCAAGCTGATGGACCGTCCTGTATGGGATTAGGCGTCGATGCGAGGATATTTCGAGCTACCAAACATCCTCCGCTTCTATTGATCTGTTGCTGGCGTTATGCACAGGCTTCATAATTCATACACGGGCATTTTACAGCTCGTCTCTTCCAGTCGCCTTCGCGACATCTTCCTTCTCGTCCACAACCGCGACCTTCTCCGTAGGCTGCCAGTCCAGGGCCTTCAACCTCTCCGACAGGATAGGATGCGAGAAGTGGTAGCTGGCATACACCCAGTCGGCATCCATGGTGCTGAGGTTCTGAACCTGGAGCTTGATGAGCGACTTGGCGAGGTCCGTTGAGTAACCAAGGTTCCGCGCAAAGGCATCAGCCTGAAATTCGTAACGACGGCTCAGGACGTTCATGCCAAGCTTGATGAGAACGTCCATGGGTGCCAAGACATCGGAGAACAAAATGAAACCAATGATGATGGGCTGCACAGCCTTGAAGCCAAAGTCGGCGTACAGGGACTGGTTGTTAATGAATACGGAGAAAAGCGAGAAGATGTAGAAGAAGTGGAACTAAATATGTTAGCTCGTCGGTATCGCTTGCTAGATGGGCGTCAAAGTATTCTTACCTGGGAGATGCCGAAAAGTCTCGTGGTGTGGCCCAGACTCCAGTGGCCCAGCTCGTGGGCCAGGACGGCAGTGACCTCTTGGGACTCACTCTTCTCGATCAGAGTATCATAGATGACAATGTGCTTCTTCCAAGGCAGGCCAAAGAAATACGCATTACTGTGTGCGCTTCGCTTGCTTCCATCAATGACGTACAACTCGGTAAGAGGGAACTTCAGCTTCGCGGCCAGAGCCTCAACCTCAGTCTTCAATTGACCGGGCTGCAGGGGAGTGAGCTTGTTGAAGAGAGGCGTGATGAAAATCGGCCAGATGGTGATCATGACAACTTGGAGACCGGCGCCAAACAACCACAAGTAGTAAAAGAAGTTGTTGCCCGTCTTCTGAATGATGGCGAGGAAAGCAGCCAGAATGGGAGGCGTCAGTACGAAGGTCAGACCCAGGGACTTGATGATATCCGACACGAAGAGCTGTGGAGTTTGCTTGTTGAAGCCAAACTTCTCTTCCAAGACGAATGTGCTGTAGACCGAGCTGGGTAGAGACAAGAGCTGGGTGACCACCGTGAAAGCCAAGACAAAGATAATCGAATGTGTGATTTCACCGGAGAAACGAGCAGGCGCAAAGCGGAGAAGAAGGTCGCCAGTCCATGACCAGAGTTTCGGAAGAACGTCGAAGTGAATGAAGGCGATGTTCGTGACCTGACCCCAGATACCGTTGACGAAGCCGAACTTGGCTTTGGCGCGTCCGTATGCTTGACTCTTGTCATAAGTTTCCTGTGATATTTCCTGTTCCAGAACCTTTGGCGGTTTCGTCTTTGTCAACACTCGGTATTGGCGTAAAGAGAGGAAACCCTCGAAGAGATACTGCGCAAGCGAGAAGCCGATAATCAGCTTCTTCCAAGGGAAGAGAGGCCGGTCGAGGAATCTGGCGAGGCGCTGTGAAGTATATTATTAGCGAATTGTACAGCATAGTAGTTTGCGAGGACTGCCGAAGACTGACCTGTAAGAAGTCCATCGTGAAACACTCTGCGCGTGTGGCGCGACTTCAAAAAATGGGAAAAGAGTGTAGTTACGTCCGCATCGCAGGACGTAGAGTTGACAGATTCAGGATGCGAGACCCCAAAGCGCAGGCGAGGACAAGCTGTCTCTGCGGGGCGCTGACACAGGGTCCTTGCCGGTCTTGGCAGGAGCCTGGCGTTTGAGGTTGTTTGATTGGCTAGAACCATCTTGGGGCGGGCCCCGCCGAGCTGAAGTACATCAAAAGTACCTAGGTACCTCTATATTTACCGGCTTCCCAGGTTTACATCCAGGTTGACTGCTACATGGCTTCAATACCTGGTGTGGTTTAGCTGGCACAATGGACTCATGTACGTCACTCACGAATGGTTGGTCTCAGTACGAGTCCCGTTTGTTGTTATATCAAGAGACTCGCTAGAGCGTGCCTAATTGCTACAATATAGGAGACCGTTTTCACCTTGACCATACCCGAAGCGCCTTGCAACCCACTAACAAAGCAGAGCATATGTACTTTCCACCAGCGATTCATCTCCTGCAACAAGCATCCAGCCCCGTTAATATGACCAATAAGAAGTCCGATGTCAATTGCTTCTACCCACGTCGACTTGAGTGCTTCAAGTAGTCAGTAGGGGATCTTCCTCTGTGGGAATCGTCCTCCGCGGGACTCGAAGATTTGCCCTGATCCGGTCAAGTAGCTGCTCTCTGGTATCGCTGTCTTGCGGGTGAAGGTTCCGCTATCAATAGTCAGTGCGATCATCTTTGCGGCGCCTCACGACACGTATAACACATACCGCAGCTAGCCATCTTCTCATGTCCTCTCTTGTCCACGTCTCGGGATCTCCGGTGGGGTCCGGCTCGGAGGGGAACAAGTCTCCTCCCCATATCGACCACAACCCCACGGCTGTAATCAGACCACTGAAGGCTATATGGAACGTTGAAATTGTCAGTGTAAAGTTCTTGTGCGGCATTCCACGATTGGCGTATGTCGAGATAAATTGCGACCCTCCTTGTATAAAGCAACGAGTTGAGGTGGCAGGCCCTGACTTACCCAAGAACGCATTCTGGGATACCATTAGCAAAGGCATGGTCGGTCAATTTCGCGGAACTTCACTGTGTGAACAGACCTTGGACTTCAATGCATGATCAAGAGGAGTTGGCATAGTTATAGTTTTCCGGAAGATTAGAGGTACCAAATAGAAGTGTATGAAATATTCTAGGTATTGGATGAGCTGGCAATGCGGTGTACGTGACACGTTGTGATTAGGAGCCACAGTTACTTTGTAGAAGGTTGATCAATTTGGAATGCTCGCGACGGCCACCTATCTGCAAGTATACACGATCTTTGGATCCAGGCTTCTCTTATAGATACTTTATGAGCCGCAGTAGATGGAAGTCATGGGAACAATGAATGTATCGCAAGGGTGACGTTGCCCACCGACTGCCTCCCCGTTGAGGCTCGATGCTGCGCCACATCTCCCGCAGGACACGTCACAGCCACACGTACACCACCCCTGGCGTTCCCCGAGGTCGACACACGACCCCTGCAACTGCCCTGCAATCCCTCTTTCTTTCGCGGGGCCACAAAAATTCAAAGTCATCGCCCAAAATTCCGCTTCAGCCACAACCTCGACCTCGCCAAACCGCCGACGACGACAATTCTTAATCCAGCACAATATCTGCAGGAATTCCGTCAGACATCCAGACAAAATGGCCCAAGAAGTTAGCGACATCAAGAAGGTACGAATCTGCAGCACATCCTCGTTTGTGTCTCCAAATTGGCTAACAATCTGCGAAACAGTTCATCGAGATCTGCCGGCGAAAGGATGCCTCCTGTATGTTGCGACTACAACTGACGAGAACTTTGAGACTTGAACAAGGATGACGATCTAACGATGCCCGAAACTGAACAGCCGCCCGGATCAAGAAGAACAACAAGAGCTCCCTGATTAAGTTCAAGGTCCGATGCTCTAAGCACCTGTACACCCTGGCCCTGAAGGACGCCGAGAAGGCCGAGAAGCTCAAGCAGTCTCTCCCTCCCAGTACGACTCCCAAGACCCGACCAGGAACATCCAACAATATACTGACACAAGGAAAACAGACCTGCAGATCAAGGAGGTGTCCAAGCGCGAGAAGAAGGTCAAGTCCGCATAAATTAGCAACACATTTTTGACGGGTGTCGACGGTTGAGCGTGGGATCGAGGAGGCAAAACTGATGGCATCTACACTTTGAAATGGGAAAGGCCATCTCGTCCGGGGATGGACGAAAGGGATTCATCACTGGGCGTCTAGGAATACCTTGCAATTGAAGCTCACGAAAGCCACAAAGCGGCTGTCTCAAACACTTCACTGCGACCAAGGCCCTTATCGACTTGAATGTGTGACTACAAGACATATGACCACAGGAAACCGAAACGATACGACGGCACTGGCTGTAGCACCTCCTCCATGAACCACAGCTTACACGAACTTTCGACAACGGCGGGGTCCGAGATCAGTGGTCGACCGGAACAGCACCTGATACTCCTCGGAGCTCTCGTGCTTGGCGAAGTCCAGTGCGTCTCGACGCTGCGCCACCGGACGATTATGAAACGCTTCGAGCATCGCGAGGCTTGTCCACTCCGGCCAATAGTCCATGCCCACGTCGCTGCAAAGAGCTTTGCGGATTGCTTCTAGCAAGCCCTTGACCTTGTCGATATCCTCCGGAACGCCCTTTAAACACCAGATGCGACCAATAGGCAACCTAAGCTGACCACAGGACTGTCCCTCGAGTAGCACGATTTCTCCACCTCTATACTTCTCGTTCGAAGCCGACATGAACACGTCCCTTTGTGGTTCACTATCCTCCATCGCCAGGCGAGGTACAACAAGGGGAACTACCCATGTGTGCTGTTTACCTGCAAGCGATACCCGTTTTTGTCTCCTACTGTGCCTTTACCAACAACATGGAGAAGTCCCAGATGTGGGGACAAGCAGGTTACCTCAGATCAATATTGGGCCTCGACTCGGCTCAGCCTTCGATTCTCCTGCCAGCTCTATTGACTATGATCTGGAGTACATTCAAGAGGCGCGAGGAAGATGATTGGTTTGTGACTCCTTGGGTGGTTCCTATGTGTTGACACAATATGGTGGTATAGGCCTCACCAGCATGGTTCTGGCCTCAACGCACAGCTGCCATTCCCCTCTTATCATATCTCGATGTCGCAAGCCATGAGCCTGACCTCTGGAACTTATTGATTCCCCCCAGAAAGGTGGCGTTGGCGATTCCATGGGTGAGCATGTTAGGTCTGATGAGGAGGACCAGCCTCCCCATCATCGCTGCGGCTGGACGGGCTGCAGATGCTTGCGCCGAGCAGATTTAATACCGGGTGTGACTGGACGTTTGCTTTTTAAATACTTCATCATGCCAAGGTGTCGCTGCCGGTTGAGGTGATAGGTTGAAACTGGATATATAACGCTGGTAAGCGTAATGCTCCTTGCCAAGGCCTGCCATCGTCTGCAAGGAGTTGTAGCATTAGGAAGTAGACGTCAATTCTATATGACGCGTCTTTATTCCCAGATTTCCCAGGTGTATCTTGCGTAGTCATGATCTATGGTGAACATATTTTTGAGTTTAATATGCACTGGCTGACCTTCGTTATAGAGATATACCCCATACCAGAGAGGGCCGAGATAATACTCATAAACTTCTTATATGGAGAGGGCTGCAGAAGGAGGCACCCCCCAGAAGATGAGTTCCCGAAAGGAGTAAGTCAGATAGGGCGACAACCCAGAAGTGGAAGCATGCCGAAGAGGAGGGTCTGGCAGTGTGATTTCACCGCTACTACGTACATCAAATAAGCCATAAGTTGCAAGCACCATGCTCGTTGGTACTGTCTGGGGCATATGTATGGTGAGATAGAACCCGGAGGAGCACGGTCGGGTTGTGCTATAGGATGACTGCATAGAGGCTTACTGAGGATCTGTGATAAGCAAGGCCACTAGCCAATGCCTTAGTAGGTGACCTTGCTTCTCGTCAGATATTGCGCAACTTATGTCGTTGGCAAGCTGATGAAAAGCCCTTGCATGGGAGCAGCCGAGCCATGACAATCACCTATACTCTATCGTGTGGTTGTCTTCGAGGCTCCATGAGCAGATGGAGCTGGAATGGCCGTTGTGCGACTGGTGATAATACCGGCATACCTCAGATGTAGTTCCTCAACCACCTACTTTTCTTGAGTACTACTTAACCCTTACCCAGGCATTGCGAATTGTGGCCGCACTTCAGCCTTCCAATGTTACAATGGTGATGTGCTTCTTACATATCTGGGTACCTAGGTAGGTATCTACCGGGTAGGTATACATGGTCGAGTACATGGCCTAGCACGGTATAGCATCTGCATGCTGCCAGGTACGTCCCGCACTACGTGGTGGGTACGCGATTGGTCGACCCAACGTTTGATAATGCGACGAACTTCCACACAATCGACAACCTTGTAAGAATGTGGTAAGCGGGTGACACTGCAACACTACATCAGGAGAAAAGCTGAGAAGACGACAAAAGATATTCACATAAGTATCTAGCAGATATGCGACTCGCGAAACCAAGAAGACGGATTTTGGAGGCCAATGAGAAAGGCGCCGAAGCCGATTTGCAATCCCTGTCAGTGCCACGTCCCTTCCTTCCTTCCAACACATCCCAACAAAGGGTCCCGCTGCCCGCGTTCCTCACTTGGGACGTCTGGACCCATAACCAACCAACACTAATTTTCTCCATATTAACCTGGGGTTAGTTGTCTGCCGTGAAATGTCCTTGCTCTCGCGACACCATGGCCTGAGAGGAGAAGCATTGAGATCTGTCTATATATTCAATATCCCCTTTATCCCATCTCTCATCCAGGAGCGTTGCCCTGGATTGTCACACCTTGGACACCGCCTTCCCACCTTGTCGAATCGATACACCAAACCACCTCGAGAATCGCAATCTACCCTACAAACCTACTACCTACGTCAACAAGGGACCACCTGATCC
The DNA here is from genome assembly GCA_003795295.1 of Cytospora leucostoma. Lineage (NCBI taxonomy): Eukaryota > Fungi > Ascomycota > Sordariomycetes > Diaporthales > Cytosporaceae > Cytospora > Cytospora leucostoma. The sequence continues at coordinate 393,886 of LKEB01000026.1, read as the reverse complement.
ACCCCCAGCGCTGATCCACCTCCCGCTGGGATTCCCCGAACGACAAGGAAGAGAATAAGCTTTCAGGTCAAAGCCGATCCAACGCACGAGCATCACGAAATCCCGAGGGCTGAACGAACGAAGCCTCGCGAGTATGGCGACAGCTGCCAATGGCAACCACGACGACGTGGACCACCCCCATACCAACGGCAGCAATGGCATCCGCAGCCCCAAGGCCAAGGGTTCCCACAGCAGGAGCTTGTCGCGCAGGGTCTCCAGCCCCATGATGCCTACGTTCCTCGTCTCCGCGCCTGGAAAGGTCATCGTCTTCGGTGAACATGCGGTTGTCCATGGCAAGGTGAGCGAGACTTGAAGATATGCGCCATGAGCGCAGAGTCACAATTCCAAGAGTCGTCTGACCCGAACCCATCTACTAGGCGGCCATCGCTGCTGCAATCTCTCTCCGATCATACCTCCTCGTCACCACCCTCTCCAAGTCGAAGCGCACGGTGTCCCTGATATTCCCCGACGTCGACATGTCGCACACGTGGAACATAGACGACTTGCCGTGGTCCGCATTCTCCCACCCCTCCAAGAAGAAGTACTACTACGACCTCGTTACGAGCCTCGACCCCGAATTGATCGAAGCAATCCAGCCTCACCTGGTCGATATCTCGCCCGATAAGCCAGACGCCATACGCAAGATTCATCGGAACTCGGCATTGTCGTTCCTATACATATTCCTGTCCCTGGGCAACCAATCGTTCCCAGGGTGCTCATACGCACTCCGATCTACCATACCCATTGGCGCAGGGCTGGGAAGCAGCGCGTCCATAGCTGTATGTCTATCGGCCGCGCTGCTCCTACAACTACGCGCGCTCTCGGGCCCGCATCCTGACCAGCCAAATCAGGAAGCTCGCTTGCAGGTGGAGAGGATCAACAGTTGGGCGTTTGTTGGCGAGATGGCCATGCACGGCAACCCGTCTGGCGTCGACAACACGGTCTCGACGCAAGGCAAGGCTGTTGTCTTTCAGCGGACGGATTACAACAAGCCCCCGGCCGTGAGACCCCTGTGGGATTTCCCGGAGCTGCCTCTGCTGCTAGTAGATACCAAGCAGCCCAAGTCTACGGCGCATGAGGTCTCCAAGGTTGGGAAGCTCAAGGATACATATCCCAAGCTCGTGGGAGGCATCCTGGATACCATCGACAGGGTCTCGAGGACGGCAGAGGCCCTGATAGAAGAGGAGGATTTCAACAGTGCGGAGGTGGAGAGTTTGCGGAAATTAGGAGAGCTGATGACCCTGAACCATGGGCAACTCCTGTCTCTAGGCGTATCACATCCACGGCTGGAGAGGGTACGGGCCCTGGTCGATCACGAGGGTATCGGCTGGACCAAGCTGACGGGAGCCGGGGGCGGCGGTTGCTCGATTTCGCTGTTGCGACCAGACGCAACCCAAGAGAAGCTTGATCAACTGAAACAGAAGTTAACAGAGGAGGGTTATGAGAACTTCAAGACGGTTCTAGGTGGCGATGGTGTCGGCGTGCTCCACCCCGCCGTGATCAAGAACGGTATGGACGAGGACGAGGACTATGGCATGGAGATCGACCTGGACAACTTCCTGAATGCCGAGAGCAATGAGGACGTCGAGAGACTGGTCGGAGTCCATGGAGGTGGGGGCGAGAGAGAAGGATGGAAGTTTTGGAGGGTCGAGAGTCATCATTAGTTTCGTCGTCCGCGAAGCTCGAAAGGGTGTGGCGCATCTCCACTGACTGTGTCTCGGAGTGGTTTTATCTTTCAATTTTCTTGGGTCAGTTCCAGCCTGACAGCCGGATCGACGGTGTATAGTATCTTTCCGGGATCCTCGATCCTGTTTATCATCTTCTTGGTCTACATTAGATACTTTTACCTTACGGTACTACATATAATACGCTAATGCCAGCGGGGGGACAATCTAACGACATGATCGGCTGACCGACACGTTGATATGTTGTACGACGACAAGAGGCGCTGCAGTGAAGTTGTTAACGGGACCCTGGGGCAAGACTGATGGCGAGCGGAAGTAGATATGGAGGCATTGGAGGCCAGGACTTGCCCGCCGAAGGAGAGGAAAGGCGCAGAGATACGAGGCAACATACAGAGTAGGGTCAGCATAGGTGAGGCTGCATTTCACGGGAAACAGTGGACATCCGGTCCCTTGGTACCTGACATGTGAATATGCCTCTATGTAATACAGAAGTAGGACCCCTCATAACATGTCTTGGCAGTATCCTCGAGACAGCGAAGCCGTGGAAAGGTTTCCGGCACAGCTGTGTACTCCCGTCTTGTACTTGATCCCTAGGAGCAAGCCAGACATACACACATGTCTGCTCGGCGGTCCACTTCCTCGGAGAATAGGCCTGATAGATCATGGGTCCAGTCCTATACTGCCTTCTATCTTCGAATATCAAAATATCACAGTATAACCTTCGGCTTTGCTTTCTTAGAAGTGCTCTGAGGTCCAGGAGAACCTTGATGGACAATGATGACTACTCCGGCGATGCCATCCAGAGGACGCGGGCCAGCTAAAGGCCACGGGACAGCTCAGCTAATTGTAAACGTTCATACCTAACAAAAGGACGGCATAGTGGCAGAATGTTGGCGTTTCCGGGACGATTGTTGTTAAACATTGTTCTTCTAAAGCCGCCCCGCAGCCGATAAGTTCAAGTGTACCTTTGAAGCAAGGGGCGTGGTAAGTGAGCTCGTTGAATGTGGGGGTGGAGCTCTCCAGCGGACAGCTTCCCTGACAGTACATAGCATTAAGTACACCAAGCTTCAACGACTCGACCAAGCCTTTCTATAAGCAGCCATGCCGCCCAAGTCAAAGGCAGCGCCGAAACAAAAGGACCAAGAATGTAAGGAGAACCGTAGCCCGTCTTTTCTTATTACTCCTTTCCTTACCCTCGCAGACCATCCGCCTCTCAGATTGTCTACTCCCCAGACTCGGCTGACAGTACCATCCCGATAGCCCAACCTCAAGACGGCCAACCTCCCAAGACCATCTACGAGCGTAGCACCCAAGTCTACGTACAAGGACATCCCTACGCTTCCTCTATAGCCTCCGGAGGACCTAGCAGCCTCTCGCCCGCCGAGCGCACACTCTGGACGAACGCCCAATTCGCGCGAACACCAGCCCTCCTCAAACGCCTAGGCAACAAAGCCCAGAAAGACGTCTGGAAGTGCGTCAACGAAGCTAGCGGGCTCCCTCTGAGAGCAACTAACCCACCTCGACCCGCCGGAGACAGCAGCACAGCGACTCCCCCCAAGGGAGGTGGACAGCACGCCGGGTTCAGCTGGGGCCGGGACAGATTCGGCGCGGACCTGGGAGATTACACCCCCGGGCAGTTCTCGCAGCGGTCAGAGAGGGCCCTGCAGCTTGCAGCGCTGGAGGTGCAGCGCCGCGCCTTCTCGGAGAAGAGACAGCGGGCACGGGACGGGTGGGTCGATCCGGAGACCGGGGAGGCCGTCGCTGTGACGCCGGACGAGATCGAGGGAGAGGAGCTGCGGAGACGGGAGATCGCCAGGCTCAGGATGGAGCTCTATGGTGAGCGGACGGGCCCGTACGGGTCGGATCCGGCGTGGGATGATGTCGTCCCCATGCCCGTGGAGGACATCGACGGGGCTTTGGCTGCTATCGCGTACCCTGAGGACTACGCTGAAGGTTTGTTTGTCTCAGTGATTAAGGGTGAAGGCACAGACGCTGACCGCACGCAGCCATCTCCTACCTCCGAGCCGTCATGGCCAAGAAGGAGCACTCGCCCCGGACCCTACGCCTCACCGAGAACATCATCTCCATGAACCCGGCGCACTACACCGTCTGGCTGTACCGCTTCTCCATCGTGCAGGCCCTGCGGATCCCCATACCCGAGGAGATCGAGTGGCTCAACCAGGTCTCCCTCGAGAACCTCAAGAACTACCAGATCTGGCACCACCGCCGCCTCCTGCTGGACCACTACTACCCGGAGATCGAGGCCGACCCGGAGGAGAAGGGCCGGCTGGCGCGGTCCGAGCAGGACTTCCTCGCGCGGATCCTCGCCGAGGACACCAAGAACTACCACGTCTGGTCGTACCGGCAGTACCTCGTGCCCAAGCTCGGCGCCTTCGGGAAGTCCGAGGTCCGGGCCGCCGAGGCGCTGATCGGCGAGGACGTGAGGAACAACTCGGCCTGGTCGCACCGCTTCTTCACCGTCTTCTCCGACCCGGCGCATACCACCCCGGGAAGCCTGTCTACGGAGCACGACCCCAGGGTCCCCGCCGAGGTCGTCGACCGTGAGGTCAGGTACGCGCAGGACAAGGTCCTGCTGGCGCCGCAGAACCAGAGCCCGTGGAACTACCTCCGGGGCGTGCTGGTCAAGGGGGGGAGGGAGATGGGCAGCGTGGATGGCTTTGTGCAGCAGTTTGTCAGTGACATCGGGGTCGAGGAGAAGGAGAAGGTCACGAGCACGCATGCCTTGGAGATATTGGCTGAGATCTACGCTGAGAGGGGGGAGACTGAGAAGGCGGATTTGTGTCTAAGGCGCCTGGGAGAGAAGTGGGATCGGGTAAGACTTGGCTACTGGGAATGGAGGAGGCAGTTGCTCAAGAACGAGGAGACTGCATAGGTTAGATTGTATCAGCGAGGCGGCACATGAGAGATATTGTTAGGATAATGTTTTGTTGGGTTCGTCACTCTAGGTTCTATGTATTAGAACTAGACATCGCATAGTATGGCTCATGCGGGCCTCAGGCGCCCTGGCCCTAGCCAACCTGATTGTGCCGTGTCCGTCATCGTTTCCATATACCAATACGTCGGGAGCAGTTGACCCCAAGATGTCGCTGTTGACGTTGTCTCGACATGGCCGATTCCGATTGCTCAAGCCCATTCCTTGCACTATCGCACCGTGCGTAGCCGTTGTCCCTCACAGGCCGCCATTGACGCGCTTCGTTACTGCTTCGTCCGTGGTCAACATCAACGGTCCGTCCCCATAATCCTCAGCATGTTGGCGGAGCTCGTGACAGCGCCACCCCTCCAACACGCGCAATGGCCCCTTGGCTAGATACCCTACCACGTCTGCATGCGCTCACTGCGCAGAACCGCGGCGGGACCCAAGGGGAGGTTTGCAAACGTCCTCAAGACGCCCTCGCTAACCTGACCTGATACGGTTCCCTGTTATTCGGCGACCGAACCAACGATACTGTACCGTAAATTTCCTTTCCTTTTCCTGACCGTTCGCAATCTCGCTGTCAATGTGCCCCCCTAGAGCGTCCTGTAGTTCTGCGAGGATATCAGGAACCTCTTCGCGTTGCGCGGCGGGTTGCGGCCCCTGACGTCCCAGTTCGGCACCAGCACGAAGACCTCGTGGAAGCGCCTCCGCAGGGCGTCGGGCCCGGAGCCGACGTGCACCACGCCCATGACGGTGACGACCATGGAGACCCGGCCGCCGCTCTTGTCCGGCCCCCTGCTCAGTATGTGCTCCGGGCAGGCGAGGGAGTAGTCGTTGTTGATGACCTGGGTGTCGAAGCTGTCGACCTCGTAGCGCACCTTGTTGCTGGTGGAGAGGCCGGAGGAGGAGGAGGAGGAGGAGGCCTTGCCGTCTGCCCCGTTGGCCTTGCTGCTGCCGCGCTGCTCGTCGAGGAGCGCTTCGTACTCGGCCGGGCTGGCGAGGGCCCCGCCGTTGATGGTTATGTCGGCGTTTATGCCTGCGTTGGTGTATTTGGTTGATGTGTTGACGTAGTAGGAGGAGAGGCTGCGGTTGTCGTTGAGGTCCCGGTAGTACCAGTCGACGAAGCTCTGCGCTCCCTCTGAGGAGACCCTGACCTCGATGTCTTGTGTGGGATACGCCATCGCCTCGGGTGACTTCCGGGATCAAGGTCGGGGTGTGGCTGCTGTTTCGTCTAGATAGGCTCGGTGATGGCTCTCGACTTGCTGTTCAACTGCGCGTATCTGAAGGGCAGCTAGTTCTCGATTATAGTTGAGCTTGGTGTGGTTTGGGTGACTGAAGGATGATTGAAATGTTTGGGGACTTGGGGCGATCAATTGGATGCCTAATGGTGAATGAAATAGTGACTTCGAATGTTGACTTTCGAGAAGCTGGACAGTGCGGCGCATGGCGGAAGACGACCATCTTTGTGCAGTCTGGTGGGGCAAACAGCGGCTATTCCTCTAACGGACAGTTATCGCCAGGCCTAACTCGCACATGCCTTATCGATTAAGCTCTTCGCGATCACTTCTGGATGCCCTCTACTGTGTTACAGAGCGACGCTCTCTAGCCCCAAGTAAAGCCATCACCTGATCTTTTGGTCACAAGATGAGATTCGATGGATAGACTATTCTCACTTCCAGCTGCTAGACTGGCAAGTCTACGCTCGGCTGCTCTCCGAAGACCTGTCTGGACATGTTCGTCATGCCGCTACAGTGCCTCCTTCAGGTCGCCTAGAAGTCGCGGGTACGCGACTGAGTCCGTGACAGCGGCGGCATTGGCGGATGCAGGGAAGACGGCCACAGAGTCGGCAGCAGGCCCCGACACGAAGCCATATTATGTGACGACGCCTATCTTTTATGTCAATGCCTCACCACACGTCGGCCACATGTACAGCATGGTCCTCGCCGATGTGCTGAAGAGGTGGCATGCGCTCAAGGGTCAGAAATCTCTCCTCCTCACGGGCACCGACGAGCATGGCATGAAGGTCCAACAGGCCGCTGCCAACAACGACACGCTGCCAAAGGAGTGGTGCGACCTCCAGTCCGAAAGGTTCAAGCAGCTGGCGGCCAAGGTCAACCTCGCCAACGACTTCTTCATGCGGACGACGGACGAGGACCACGCGGATGCCGTCCGGCACTTCTGGTTCCTGCTGAAGGAGAAGGGTCTGATCTACGAGTCAAAGCACGAAGGCTGGTACTGTGTGAGCGACGAGACCTACTATCCTGAGTCTATGCTCGAGAGGAAGATCGACCCCATGACTGGTGAGGTGTCGTTTGCGTCCATCGAGAGCGGGAACTCTGTGGAGTGGACCGAAGAAAAGAACTACCACTTCCGCATGACTGCTTTAAGGGACCGTCTTCTTGAGTTCTATGAGAACAACCCCGAATTCATTGTCCCAAAGACGAGGATGCGCGAGGTGGTGGACTGGGTGCAGAACAACCTCGAGGATCTTTCGATATCGAGGCCGTCCAACCGCCTGACATGGGGTATTCGTGTGCCCGAGGACGACAGCCAGACCATCTACGTCTGGGTCGATGCTCTTATAAATTACCTCACGAAGAGTGGTTTCCCGAAGTGGACGCCAGGCGAAGAGACGAAGGGCGGGTGGCCAGCAGACGTGCACGTCATAGGGAAAGACATCCTCCGTTTCCACGGCGTGTACTGGCCTGCACTCCTGCTGGCTGTTGACATCGTACCCCCGAAGAGGCTTCTGAGTCACGCACACTGGACCATGAGTGGCAAGAAGATGTCCAAATCCTTGGGCAATGTTGTCAACCCCTTCTTCGCCATCGACCGGTGGGGAGTCGACACGATGAGATTCTTCATGATGCACGACGGTGGCATCGAGAACGATGCCGACTACGATAACGACATTATTGTGGAGAGGTACAAGAAGATCCTTCAGGGTACCTTTGGAAACCTCCTGAGTCGGGTCACGCGAAGCAAGGCGTGGAATGTGAGGGAGAGCGTCCAGGCTGCTCCCATACTGGCCACCCCGCTCCACGAATCGAAGCTTGAAGATCGCCAGGCTGAGCTCATACGTGCCCAAGAGGAACACATCCGTGGGCTCGTTAGAGACACGGAGAGCTATATGGAGAAGCCGGATCCTCGACGGGCGCTCAAGGTGCTCGTCGATATAGGCTTCGAGGTAAGTGAATGCACCATTCCGGTCGCGGCGAGGCCCGGAGTACTGACATAATCGACAGACCAATAGGTTTATCACTGAGATGGCACCTTGGTCCATAGCGAAACACATTAGAGACGCAGAGCCAGCGGAGCAGCTGCGACTCAAGGCCCTGATGGGCCGTACAATCTATGTCACGGCGGAGACGCTGCGTAACATGGGAATCCTGTTGCAGGCCTATATACCGGAGAAGGCGGCGCATATGCTGGATGTACTAGGTGTTTCGGAGGAGAGGAGGTCCTTCGAATACCTGGGCCTGGGTAAGGATGCTACTTATGGCACGCCAAGGAGAGATCCTGGAAAGACTGCTTACGATGGATTGTTCCCTCCGCTCGAGGTGGAAACCTAGATCGTGTCCAGGGAGAGAGGTGGAACGATTGTACGCTGTATGCAGGCATATGAGCCACTGCTACCGAGCAGCCTTACAATTGGCTCTTGTAAAATCTGTGTAAATCAAACTCATTAAGATACCAAATAATTCGTGGATCTCCTGAAACAACAGAGTGATAAGTAGTGTTGCTCGTCTGCCTCTGTTGTGTCTCAACGCGGCCTACTACAAGTCACCCGCCAAAAAGACTGGGGAGCCGAGCGAGACGTGCAGATGAAAATTTACCTCACGAATATCAGTCGACCTCATCGTGCAACCAACGACTCAAAATGAAATTAAACGAGAACACAGGCAAGCGGCTCAATAGGTCTCTGAATGCCGTCTTCGATATCCCTATAAACTAACAATATAAATGAACAACAGCAATCTCAACACCTAAGGTGGTACTAGTCCCTTATGACCGCCACCATGTTCCGCGATACCATGAATGGATGAGCGATCCTGTGAGTTCCCAGTGAAAATTACTTGCCCCGATTTTCGCGCCCTGGTCCCGCGATGAGCATGTCTTGCATCATTATCACCTATGACTGACATGCATCAATTAGGCCATACAAGAGGCCACAGCTTCTGAGCCGCTCACCCTGGAGGAGGAGTACGAGAACCAGCAGTCGTGGCGTGAGTCGCACGACAAGCTGACGTTCATCCTCTGCCAGCCTCTCACGGGCAGCGATGGGTCCAAGACATCGGTCGATGCGGGCGAGGTTGATGTCCCCGACAGGATGATCGGCGACATCAACTTCTTCCTCTACCCGTGGGATGACGACGAGGATGAGCTGGACGGGACGGACGCGAGCGGTCAAGGTCAGAGCCAGCAGGGTTACTGCACAGGCGAGATCGACATCATGATCGCAGACCACAAGGACCGGGGACGAGGTCTCGGGAAGGCCGCCGTCTCGACCTTCATGTATTACATATGGTCGAACCTCGACGCCATCCTGAGCGAGTATCAGTCCCAGTCCTCCGCGTCCCCCGGGCAGGCGGAGGGCGCGCCGCGGCTGAAGCTCAAGTCGCTCATGGCTAAGATCAAGGCGACAAATGCGCACAGTATCGCACTCTTCAAGGGCCTGGGGTTCGAGCAGGAAGGGGACGTCAACTACTTCGGAGAGGTCAAGCTTGTGCTGGGGGACCTCGATCGCATAGCCTCGCCGCCCGAGGGGCTCCGGGTGCTAGACTACAGCAGGCCTGTCAATTAACCTTTTCGGCGTCAGGTGCTTGCACTGGATATTACAATTTCATTCTTGTCGCTATTATGGTCCCTGGAGTAGCGGCGAGTGAGGATCTCACGTCCTCGCCATCGACCTCGAGAGCCCTTGAACTAAAAGCAGATTCTTGTCCTTCATTGAAGGCCTACTCCTTCTTCTCAGCATTACTACCCTCGGATGTCTGGACATCCCCCTTGTCATGCCCCTGACCGCCACCGCTCGCAGCAGGACCAGAGGACTCCCCGCCTGGTGCGGCCTTTTCGACTCTTTTTGCGATGTCCGAGGCCAGGTTTGTGACCTTCTGCGGCTCACCGGTGGCGGTCCGGGGCACATTATCTTTGGAGTCACTAGAGAAATACTTGAATGAAGCAGAACCAGGGGCAATCACTACAAGCATGTCAGCTCGCTCGCTAGGGGATGGAGGAGATGGACGATAGCTGTCCGCTTTGGCAGGATCCAAGAGGCTTACCAGCTGCACGAGTTATGTTCGTCTTGCATAGGGCAAGAGAAGGAGCGGCAGTGGCGCGCTTAACGAGTGTAGTGGTAGAAGTTGACATTGTGAGGATTAGAATGCTGGTATTGGTATAAGATAAGGCTCGAGGTTCAACAGGCAGGTCTCCGGATGCGGTACGCTATGCACTCAATTTACTTGGTACGAGGATATGGGATGTGAGGGATGTGAGACTGGCCTCGAGGACGAAAGCCCTCGTATATCGTCCCCCTATATCTTGCGGCATGCCGCTGAGCGTGATCACCAAATGCGTCACCTGCGTCATCTACTCATCATGTTATGTTGACCCTACCACCCTACTGCATCCTATTCCGCCCCAACTCCACAAATATGCACCTCAAATCAGGACCGCTAGGCGATCGACCATGCATAGCTGAGTATTTCGGGAAAACTAGCTACCTCGTTCTGAACACCAAGGAAAGAATGGACACCCGATCGCCCGTCTACTTATCCGGAATGGCGGTCCGAGCCTCCACTCATGAACCCAAAACTCGCCGTCTAAACGCCGAAGTCTATCCTGTAGTTCTCCAACATGCCCAGGCTGATATTCGAGCCACCACAGACAACGAGAACGACGTTCTTTCCGGCCCACTCCTCATCAGTCATCCCCTTACCAAGGTATCTCCTCAAGTCGCCATTGTAAACAGTCGCGATCGTCGCGCCGCACGCACTCTCCACCAACATCCTCGCATCGTCCAGGAACCTCGCCATCGCCACCACGGCGTCCCGATCCGTCACCACGGCGCTTACCAGATCCGCACCCGCGCGCCTCGTCCACTCGAACGCCTCCACCGCGACCCGCGTCGCGCCCAGGGAGGTAGCTATGGTCGTGATGGCCGGCAGCGTGACCAGCTCCCCGGCCCTGACGCTCGCGTTGAGGCTCTCCGCACCCTCCGTCTCCACGGCCAGGACCTTCGGCCCTCGCCCGTGACCGGCCTCCCTGATCCCCTGCACACCCTGCATGATACCGCACAGCAGCCCACCCCCGCCGACGCTGCAGACGATGCCGTCGATCTGTTGTTGCTCCCCCGGCACCTGTGCCCGGAGCTCGTCGACCAGCGTCTCGGCGCCGTCCCAGACGTCCTTGTGGTCGAACGGGGGCACGTAGACGGCCCTCGACGCGGGGTTCTCCCGCTCGAACCCGGCGATGACCACCTCCCGCAGGTGCCGGTCCGCGGCGGCCCAGTTCTCCCCGGTCTGGACCACCCCCGCGCCCAGGGCGCGTAGCTTCTCCACCATGTGAGGCGGTGTCGTCATGGGCACGACGACGGTGGCTGGGCGGCCGAGGGCCCGGGCTGCTGTTGCGCAGGCCAGGCCTGCGTTGCCGCCTGAGGAGGTGTAGAAATGCACGGCTTCTGATGATGAGGTGGGTGAGGAGGCATCTGGGGTGGCTTTTATGGCGCGGAACATGAGGTTGCCGATGCCGCGGGACTTGAAGGACCCTGAGGGCTGGAGGTTCTCCAGTTTGAGGTAGATGTTACTATGTAGGTATTAGTGCATGTGCCGTTGTTGGGTGTGTGGTTGAGGTATCTCACTTACCAGCCAGCCGTTCGGGACAAAGGCAACGAGTAGATGCATGGCGTTTCTATCCATGGCTTTGGAGGTTGCTTTGCTGCTGATCCCATTGCGAAGGGGCTCAATAACGGCAAGAGTATCGGATGAGTAGTATGTACCTTCTGACCTGGACACTCAATACGGCTCCTACAGGTACCTCTGAATGTGGTCGTATAGAAACTTTCTGGGCCGTCCTCTCAATGGCTCAAGAGGAAAAGGCCCTGTCCAGAATCGTCACCGAAACATAGCATAGGTGGTGTGCAGTGCGCGAATGCGCGTGGATGAGGACTGGGCCGGAGCTTCTTCTACAAAAGTACTAAGTACTGAAGACCGGACTACGCATCGGCTCCGAAATCGGCCCAGGGGCATCTATCGACGACCTCCCATGACTTCCCAAGGGTTCATCTCCTCACGAAACAATTCCAACAACGAAACAACAACAACAACTATCATGTACTGCAATTTCGAATCTTTGGATGATGTCTTCGCTGTCTTACTCTCCACCGATCCATGATGTCCAGCTTGCTCCCAGATATCGCCAGTGGGTGACTGGCTGGTCGGCTGGGTAGCTGTACCGTAGCTCAAGGTCGACAGGCCCTCTCAGCTCTGGTAGTGTTCCGCAACATCCTGAATATTTGATCTTCTTGTGCGGCCCTTTCCCACTGTGAAAATTGTTCATATTGTTGGATACGTTGGTTTTTGAGGAACGTTGTTGCTTAAGGGGCCTGGCTGCAAGTGCTAGCATAGGAGGGAGGACTTGCCGTCTCGGACGAGGTTCTGAAGGAAGACTACAGTCCGGAAAATCAGCCTGGATCTCTCGAGTGAGAGCTTCAACCGAGTACCCCAGTTGGGGCGAATACAGGGCAGCTGAGCGCAAGATGGCATGTCGCCATGGTGGGGACGGTAGAGGTCGTCGAGGCAGTAAGAAGCCTCGAGAACAACGTTGCAACTATACCTCCCTAAATGATGAAGACTATGCTTTAAAATGGAGGTATCGGGTCAGATATATGCTTCTGCCAAGCTGCGAAAGCCGTTGCCTTTCTTACAAAGGAGAAAATACAAGATGCATCTCAAAGACCCTTGAACACTGGATGCCGGTCAGCTCAAGGAGCCCCTCCGAATGACAGAAATACTTCTGAAGTTAGTATACAAGTTTCAAGCTTCACATATCCTAGAAATGGCAAAACCAGCTGAATCTACAAATCATACTACCCTGAGCAGCATATGTATAGAGTCTATTATATCATCGTGCAGTGGAGTTTACTCCTGAGAGGGGCCTCAAGCACCCTTCTCCCCTGGTATCATGTGCCATATATACTGAAGCTCGGACGGAACCTTGGGACGAAATCAAGGGGGGCCATGGTGGAGGGAGATAGCATAGCTAATATGCGGATTGGCAAAGTCATGGTGGACATTGGGCAAAGTGGCAGCCCGGAGGATGGTCAACAACATGGTACCATAAACCCAGCAGCAAGAGCTTCACTTTGCTGATTTCTTGAGCAGTCCCTGCGGTACTTGCCAGACTTGCGAGACCCGCATCACCCAGTACCAAGTCACCCAGCTCAGTGGTTTTAGACAGCTGCCCTGCTAAGCCGAACGTCCTTCCCAATCTCCCCCTTCTGCCTGCTACCACCAAAAGCTCACACCACCCGGGATCTTCACACTGCTCGTCTCAACCTTTCTCAAGTGCCCACCAAGGCAATTGCTCACAGGCTCTTCTCAGTACCTCAAGCTCATCTCGATGAATCGCCAGCTGTGATACAAATCCCAAACTATTGCTGCTCCTACCTCGTTGAGCTCAGAAGGGCATCCGGAAGCCAACCTTCCAAAGTAAGGTTGTCTGTTCATACCCGGAAACACCACTCTGGTTGCTCCTCCTGCTTTGCAATTGCATCGCCAAATACCCTCTCTCCAACCATACCTGAGTAGCTCTTCCGGGCAACGCCTTGCCAGGGTGTCCGGGTAGCATGGCACTGTATCTAACCTCTCTAACAGAAACCTTCAAAATGCCTTCCCCATGGAGCACATCCTTCAAACGGCGGAACGCTACTTCAGAGGAAGGAAGTAAGGATACCAAGAGGGCTCTTGACCTTGGACCTTGGGAACCCCAATTCTTCGCCTTTTCGAACCGCCTCGGAAACGCATCACGATCTGGAAAGGTAACACTGCCCCGCGCTCCCTCGTCGCGAAAGCGGCCTGCAAACTATGAGCCCCAGAACGAGGTCAACAAGTCCTGCAAGACCTCGACTACTGGAACCCCCCAAACCTCTCCGAGTGCATCAAAGACCACTGTGAAAGACCAAACGGGCATAGCCAAGAACACGAGGGTGGTCATAGATCTCACTGACGACCCTGACACCTTGCACCTGCCCGCGCCGTCCGTCGGACCGGACCAGTACACCTTGGGCTCTCCTCCTCCACGCAAGATCATACGCCCATCGCCCATCAGTCGCCGTGGCCTCCGCACTGACCCCGGCCTAGCGGTCAACAACGAGGTTGCATTCGTCGATCTTACAATAGATGATGACGAGGACTTCAGTCCCAGCTCACTGGCTCATCGATCCAACAATCCTCACTTGTTGGTCGACTGCACGACTGATGATGTTTCCCCCAGCCCAACGGCTCATAGATCCACCAAGGCTCGTCTGGATAACGTTCTTGAGGATGATCATTCGCTCCGCCCATCAGCCTATCGTCATGACAATACTCCCAAGGGACTCACGAAAGTCGGTATTAGCACCGATAGCCCCTTGTCTTTCACAGATGGCAGTGCCGTAGCTGGCAAAGAAGTCGAGACGGGCCATCGGGGAAGACTTCGAACTACACGAGCTCCCCATGATACGGGATCGCCTTACATGCAAACACGAGCCACGTCTCGAGCTTCTCCAGGAGCGCCAAGTCTGTCGTCACGATCCGCCAGATCGAGCCTTCATTTCGCAAATAGGGAGGGTTCGCCGGAGCCAACATCAGGCTCAACCTTGAGAAAGAAGCATGCTCAGGCCTTAAAGCTCAATGACGAGGCCAGAAAGAGGGTCCAGAAGGTCACCAACGCACAGCCACTCTCAACGGCATCTCGTGCCCTTACTTCGCCCATGATCCAGAAGTCACTGGCTCAGATCAATCATAAATACTCCGTGGCTCTAGCAGGATCTGTTCGCTCAGCAACCCAAACCCGAGCTCCCAACCTTGATGCGGCCCTGGGTCGTATGAACATTTCTCAAGGGGATGCCTTCGGCCATGCTGTTGCTGCTATCAGATCAGGGAGCAAGAAGCGAGAGCTTGTGGGAGCGAAGGACGACCACGACGAGGTTTTCGCATCCCCAGGAACCCAATGGCCACCGACGCCGGCCACCTTGTCGCCCGCGAAGGCAGCCAAGAGCGATAGAAGCGTCGCCACAGACGCCAGTAACGCAGACGAGGAAACCAAGCAAACGTGCCATATGCCTGCAACACCCGGAACCATTACTGCAGCAGCCATCGCCAAGCTCAAAATCACCCCCGAGTCCGAGGGCATCGAGGTCTCGGCGGAGCTTGCACAGCTGCAGGCCCTGGGCATCGCAAGCGACGAGGAGCATGCCGCCGGTGACGAAGACGATGATGACAGCGATGGGAAGTATGTCCCCACCACTCCCTCGGGACGGTCTCACAAGAGACCATCGCCATGCAAGACTCCTCGTACGCCTCGGCCCTCCATGATCGTCGTCCTGCGGGCGCCACCCGAGAAGCTCTTCCACATCTCGCTGCGGCCGGAGCGCGTTGCCGAGATCCCCGTCGAGGGCAAGTGCTTCCTCTTCACTCTGCCCCTGGAGGTCCGCAAGCAGATATGGCGCCACCTCCTCCTCGCCACACGCCCCATCCAGGTCATGAACGGCTGGTCGCAGCTGTGCAGGTGGCAGCAGCTGGACCTGCACCCGGCGGTCCTCGCGGCGAGCAGGGCCGTCTTCGACGAGGCCGTGCGGGTGCTCTACGGGGAGAACGACTTCCGGTACCTGGTGCGGGACAAGGCGGGCATGCCCGGCCGCAAATCCCGCTGGCGCGGCCGCCGCGACCGCTCCCGCGACGCGCCCAACCCGTGCGCCATCGACGCCGGCAAGTACGGCCGCTACTTCCGCAGGCTGGAGCTGCGCATGGAGAGGAACAGGATGACGGCCGAGTACGACGGCGTGCTGGCCAGCGCGCTGGACATACTGCTGGGCGTCGGCGTCGAGCTCCACAGGCTGACCGTCGACGTCTCACCCCGGCGTCAGGTGGCCGAGGATGATGATGACGACGACGACGACGACGATGATACGGAAGACGAGACCAGCGCCTCCATGAGCGACTGGTTCCACCCCGACGGCGAGGTCAACGCCGCGCTCAAGGCCCTGGACACAGACTTCATCCACATCCACGTCTTCACCCCCGAGACCGACAACCACGCCTCCAGGGGCCTGCGCTGCATCATCGACAAGCGCCGCGAGGTGAGCGAGCTGGAGGTCCTCCAGGCCTGTGACCAGCAGCACCAGAACCAGCACCAGCAGCACCAGCACCAGCACCAGCATCAGCAGCACCAGCAGCGCGACGACGCCAGCGGCGTCGTGCAGCAGCCCGGGGACATCATCACCAGCAGGGAGGACATGCGCCTCCTCATACAGACCCGCCAGGCCGAGGCGGCGGGCAGGCTGCTGGACAAGCTCCACCTCCGCATCGAGAGCGCGTGCCGCGACCCGGGGGCGGCGGTCCGGAAGGGCTGGTTCGAGCCGCTCGAGGAGGCGGCGTCGCGCGAGTGGCGGAGGGAGAGGTTCGGGAACGAGCCGCGCGCGTACTACCCCGGCGGGGAGGCCGACGACTCTGGCGACGAGGACTATAGTGACTAGGACTCTCGCCGGGGCTTGGCTTGGTCGGTCTTTTC
This sequence comes from Cytospora leucostoma, assembly GCA_003795295.1. Taxonomy (NCBI): domain Eukaryota; kingdom Fungi; phylum Ascomycota; class Sordariomycetes; order Diaporthales; family Cytosporaceae; genus Cytospora; species Cytospora leucostoma. The sequence goes on along the minus strand of LKEB01000026.1, from coordinate 377,458 downwards.
TCTCTTATTTGGTGGGTTGGTTGGTTGGTTTGTATGGATGGATGTGCAGTAACATCACTTTTGTTTTGAGGTTCTTCTGCTTGTCCCCTTTCTCCCCCCGGGTTTCCGCTATGCGTGCGGAGACGTGCCATGAATTTCAAGGACGGGGGAATGATGTAGGATTTATAATCTCCAGGGTACGGCGCGGCATGGTTGGAGAGAAAGTACTTGTAGGATACGGCAGCTTGTGACAGGCAAGACATCTGAGTACTTAGTTGATGGTTAGACGTACCTTACACTGAATGGAAACCCCCTTTTTGAACCCGTTTGCTTTTATGTCATTTGCCCGCCCCTTCCCGTATTTCCTCTATCTGGTGGTATCATGAAGTTCAAAAAAAAAAATCAGAATGCAAACGCGAACGTGGGCAGCTCCTACCAACCGACTATGCTGTCTTTCCCTCCTCTTTTCCCCCAGTAACACCAAATAATAATCAAACCCTAACATTCCTGAGATAATCATGATGCCGCGATCTTGATCCGCGACACCTCGAGCGTCTCCGAGTCGACCAGTACGATCTCCTTGGACTCTGAGAACGATGGCACGGCAATGAGCCGGACCGCCTGCCCGTCGGGCCCCCGGATGACCCTCGTGGCAAACTCGGGCTGACACCCGACGAAGTAGAGGTGAGGACAGTCGTTCATCACGAACGGGTCGTCGTCTTGGAAGGGATAACACCCTGGGCAAATTTCAATCCTGTCAGCACACTGGCTCGATAACATTTACGCAACCCAGACGGGAAGCGAAGGATAGCCCAGGCGGGTAGCAAAATATAACGGGGAAGATGATGAACTCACATAGCGTGTCCGGTGCGGTGGGCGCACTACATCGCCACCGACACATAGCCTCCATCATGCCCACGCGGTCCTCACTATCGACATACTTGAAGATATCATCGACGTTCTGGCCGCCCGTGCCGAGCACCCTCCAGCCGTCCAGCTCGCCCTCCCAGGGGTTCGTCACGGCGTCGAACCACCCGGGCTCCCCGCTCCCCGGCGCGGCCGCGAACGCCCTCGACCGCGGGAACATGGCGCCGTGTATCGGCTGCTGGGGGAAGCTCGCGTTGGCCGGGTCGTGCTCGCCGGGGAGCAGCGTGACGGGCATGCCGGGCAGGAGCTCCGACAGGAAGTCGTCGAGCGCCTGCGAGGGCAGCGCGTTGTACGAGCTCGCGTCGTAGCCGTACTTCTTGGCCGCCGCCTTCTTGTCCCCGGCCGTCTCGCCCGTGCGCGGGTTCGCCACCGACGCCACCGAGTTGCCCGCGATGATGAGCCGGCTGATGTGGGAGATCTCGGCCTGCGCGGAGGGGCCCAGCGCCTCGCCCAGGAGGTAGTCGAGGAGGAGGTTCAGCTCGAGCGCGTACGAGGTGTCGGTGCCCGAGAAGTTGAGGCCCGAGACGATGGCGACCTTGCCGCCCGCCCCGGTCCGGGGGGAGGAGGAGGAGGAAGGGGCATCGGCCATCTCGACGTCTCCCGAGCTCGCCGCCTCCTTACCCTTGGCCGCGCCGTTTGCGGCCGGCGGTTCTGAGAGGGCCCACCGCTCCGGCTGGGGAGGCAGGTCCGCAAATTTCATGTCGATGACCTCAAAGTCACCGTTCGCGTTCTCCGTCCCCACCACGGCGATGATGCACCCCGTCACCAGCATGAACGAGCTGAGTACGTTCCCGGTAAGCCGGATCCGGCCCGATTCGTCCTCCAGCATCACGGCATCGCGCTCGTCGTCCGAGAAGTACCTCGTCACTGTCGTGGGCGCGGAGATCCAGCGGTCCTTGGACACGTCGTCCAGGATGTTGGGCTTCAGGGCCATGTCCCTATATACCGTTCCCGATACCCAGCACAGCTCGCCCTGTCGCACGTCCAGGACCCGGTCGACCTTCTTGGCTGTCTCCCCGCCGATGACGGTGCCCTCCCATGCGGCCTCGGCGACCTCATCGACGGCGGGTTTGATCTTGGTCAGACGTAGGAAGTAGGTGTCGGCGTATTGTTGCTGGTAGCTGCGGCCTTTCTCGAGTTTGAAGGTGTGGAGGGGCTTGTAGGTGGACTGGAGACGTTCGAGGGGCTCCTCGGGAGCATCGCCCCTGCAAGTAATCATCATATTAGCCATTGACTCCGTAATTCAAGGGTTGAGGTCACATACGAGGGTCCTTCGAGTAAACTCGACTTGATCTCATCGAGCGTCACCATATTGACCGAGTGGGAATGCTGGCGCACAGGAAAGACGGATGTAAGAGACACATGCAGTCAGCCAGTCAATCAATCCAGCAAGCAAGCACAAACATCCAAGCTTCGCAGACGCGACGCGCTGGAGACGGAAAGACTTAGGCGCGTAAATGGGCCCTGAAAATCGACCTCGGGAGTACTAAGCTGATTGGCTCAGGCCTGGACCCTGCCTAGCGTGGGGTAAGGCTGACAGGGGGTGTGCGGTGGGGGCAAGCAGCAGGGGGGGGGAGGGGCTGTTCCGCAAGGCTCAAAAAAATTCCAGTTGCGATTGAACTCTGCTGCAGATCCTCGAAGAGCATCCATCACATCCCATCCCATCCCCATCCCACAATCCCAACCAACAACAATCCCTCGTCGCGTCCACGAACCAGAAACGGCAAGATGGATTCAAATATCGTGGGAGCAACGGCATTCGAGCCAGACATGGCACAGGTCAAGGTCACCTTCACCACGACCGAGGATGACTACCAACTGCCCGAGACCAGAAGGCAGCTGCTCGTCCCTGCTGGTACGCGCACCCACTCAAATCCACCCACTCCTGCCAGGGGCTCGGGATCATAGCAGATTGATTACTGACAAGACGATATATAGACATTCGACGCCTCGGCCTCTCCCGCGTCCTCAACTCCGAGTCCATGCTGGGCACACCTCAGCCCGTCCCCTTCGACTTCCTCATCAACGGCACCTTCCTCACCTCCACCCTCGAAGACTACCTGCAGGAGCACGGCCTCTCCTTCGAGTCCAACATCACCCTCCAGTACGTCCGCAGCTTGATCCCGCCCAAGTACGAGGCCTCCTTCGAGCACGACGACTGGGTCAGCGCCGTCGACGTCCTCTCCTCCACCTCCGCGGCAGGGCACTGGTCCGGCGCGGGCTTCACGGCCGGGCACGACAGGATACTCTCCGCCTCCTACGATGGCCTCCTCCGGATATGGAACGGCTCCGGCGACGTCATCGCGACCTCTGTGGCGGGCGGCCACGGCGGGCACAGCTCGAGCATCAAGGCGGCCAAGTTCCTCTCCTCCACACAGGTCGCCTCGGCCGGACTCGACCGCACCGTGCGGGTATGGAAGTACACCGAGGCCGACGACCGCTCCTCGGGCGAGCTGAAGCCCACCCTCGAGCTGTACGGCCACAAGTCGAGCATCGAGTCCGTCGAGGTGGACGGCGCCACCAAGAGGGTCCTCACCGCCTCCGCCGACGGCTCCGTCGGCCTCTGGAGCACCTCCAAGGCGTCCGCGCCCGCCGCCCCCGCCGAGCTGCTGCCCGGGAGCACACACGCCAGCAAGCGGAGGAAGGTGGCCAGCAGCGTGTCGGCGCCCCAGCGCGGTGCGCTGCACCTCGCGCCCTTCCACAAGGCGCCCGCCACCGCGGCCATCTTCGACCCACGCGACCGGACCGTGGCCTACAGTGCCGGCCTGGACCACGACCTGCACACCATCGACCTGACGACCATGACGAAGGTCAGCACGATACCGTCGTCCAGTGCCCTGCTATCCCTCTGCGCCCTGCCAGGGCCCTCGGGGAGCCCGCTCCTGGCGGCCGGTACGGCGTCGCGGAACGTCGTGCTGGTCGACCCGCGGGAGTCGCAGGCCCGGACTTCGGTCATGACGCTGCGGGGACACGTGAACAAGGTTGTGTCGCTCGCGAGGTGTCCGGACAACGAGCACTCGCTCGTGTCTGCATCACATGACGGGACGTGCCGCATCTGGGACCTGAGGAGTGTGAGGCCCGCCACGACCAAGGAGGACGTTGCAGGTGGCGGTGTCAGCGAGGCGGTGTATGTCATCGATCGGGATAGCAAGGGAGGCAAGAAGCGACCACTGGCGGGCGAGGGTCTCAAGGTGTTCAGTGTGGTTTGGGACCAGACCTGGGGCATCGTGAGCGGTGGTGAGGACAAGAGGGTGCAGATTAATAGGGGACGTGATGTCATCTCTTCTTGAGATTGAAGAATGGACTAGGAATGGAAAATGGTGTCTCGCGGACGATAGAGGAAGATCCAGTGAATATATACCCCAATAGACTGAAATCCGGATCCGTATTTTAGTAGACCCAAGGGTGCTTGCGTCCCCCTTGGTATCATAAGCCAACGCCATCTAATTGTGAAACCCCATCCCAGTCAAGACTCCTTCTCTTCGGGTTGCTCTTCATCCTCAAGTCTAATCTCGGTCGGCACTTCCGGCGAGACTGCAACCTTCTCCATCAGGCTCACTACCGGGCTGAACGCTTTTCGGGCGAGATTCTGCGGGAATTCGTTGAGCACCTCCCTTTGCAGCCGCACCCTGTCGAAAGGCAGCTTCTCCCGCTTCACGGAGTCGAGGATGTATCCTGAGACCGTGCCGGTCTGAAGTGGAGGATCCCGCAGCAACGCCGCGATGCTCGCGGGGTCCAGGTCCTCATTCCCATGCCATAGGAAATAGGCTCTCAAAGCTGCAGGGCCTGCTGTGGTCTTGCCGTCAGGCCGAGTGGCTTTGTACTCTTCGAGCCGGGTCTCTGCGGCCACGACGCGGGGATCTTTGGCGGGCGGGCCGAGCTTCGGCCCTTTCGGGGCTGACTTCTTCGGTGTTGGCGGCGAGGTAGTTGCCTTGCCATCGGTAATCTCCCCGTCATCTTCCTCCACTTGGATAGTCTCATCGACTGCCTTGAGACGTTTCGCGGCCGACTTTTTCGGTGCTGATGCCTTGGCGATTGGCTTGCTATCAGTGTTCTCCCCGTCGTCTTCTTCCGTTTCAATCATCTCCAAGCCTGCCTTAAGACGTTCCGTTAATGCCTTGAGGCGTTCCTCTACGGTCTTGAGGTGTTTAGGAGACCAAGAGTCACGTATCCCTTGCGCAGCTTCTGCCTCGGCCTCGGCCTCGCCTTCTATCTCCACGGCATCTGCCTCGTCGGAGCTTGAGCTGTCGATGCCGAGGGCAAGGGGTATGGGCCGCCCCAGTTCCGCGTGGAAGGGAAGCGGTGGGGTCGGATTAAGCTTCTCGCGTTCATGATTGAGCCTAGCAAACAGATGTACCGCAGCATATGCATCAGAGGCCGAGTAGACGATCTGGTCCATCGACAACGCCCGGGACCAGTCACTCGCCCTCACATCGTGACCTTTGAACAAAGGCAGGCCCAGAACCCCCTTGACTTGATCCGCCAGCGATACCAACTTCTTGTTGATTAGGTCAAGCCTACCGTTTGCCGAATACCTCACCTGCCTGAACAAGTGGCTCAGCTCGAAGATCCCTCGGGATTTGATACCCAAGTACTTCTCCACCCGGTTGCAGTCGCCCTTGATCCAGACCCCAACCTTCGTGATCTCTGGGTTCTCCATAATCTTCCTCAGAGTCGGCGTCGCCAGTTCGTCCTTTGCCGGGTACATGGCTAGGTGCAGAAGCGCGATGCGACTCTGGCTTGCGATCTGCACCAGCGAGACATTGCGCCGTGGTGACGAGTACCTATAAGCATCGGGAGCCCACTCGAGGTCGAAGCCGATGACCTTCTCGTCTAAGAAATACTGGCAGACTCGCTCAGCCGTGAGGGCGCTTCTGCAGTAGTGCACCTTGACTTTCGTCTCTTCAGTACTTGTCTCGCCTTCCTCGCCCTTGGGGCCTCGATATAGGGTGTACGACCAGAAAGACTCGGGCGTGCCCTCAGCCGCTGCGACTGCGGCGTTGAATGCTTCCTCGGGGATCTTGTAGTCTAGTGGTGTGAAGGGAGGGCCACTCGGGGCCTCCTCGTCAGGCGTCGCCTCTGCCTCCCTCCCCGGGACGACTTCGCTGCCTGCTTCCTCCTGCGTCTTCGAGTCTATGTCAATGGAACCTTCTTCAATCTGTGTCCCATTTCCCTCCGTAGTTGTATAGTCCAATGTAAGGCGGGCTGTCTCGGCGGTTGTTGTCCCCTCGACTGAACGTTCCTTGGAACTCTTTCGCACCGAAGTCTTGGTGCGTCGAACTTTTGATGCTCGGATGTAGGTCGACACATCGCGGGCCAGCTCTTCCTCAGCGCCAGTCATGCCTGTTCCAATATCTTGTACCACTGAAGCGTCTGTGAAGAATCGAGCAGCATCGAGGGAAGGGTAGAGTGGTTGTTGGAAGACGAGTCCCTGGTTGGGGTGCCAGAGCCTCCAGTTCGGGGGGTTCTGACGGCCGTCCATCCTGGATAGACAATATCTACAACACAGCACGGACTGAATCAGCACGCCGCGAATAGACAGTCATGATGAGTGCGTCGTAACTCACAAGGAACGGCGGGTCGCAACCCGTTGAAAAGCAAGCATGCCGGTGTGGCCATTCGCAAAAATCATGTCGCGCGCTCGCGGAGGAAGCGAAGCGCCATGCTGCCCAAAGATCATAACAGCACCATCAATCGGTACCGCAGGTGCCTTGGTTGCCTCGGGATTCCAGACAGGCAGAAGCGCAGGGGCGGAGAGGGGTTGGAGGGGGGCGTGGAATCAGGTCGAGGCTGATGCGGTTGGCAGGGACGCGTCGAAGTGGGACCGTTGACGCGCACGGTGAGCAGGTGGGTGGATCTTGGCGGTTAATTGATATGCGATGCACTAAGTTAGTAGATCCCGATTGCCCGATAGCACCGATATTGCGATTCGCGACAGCCAGTTTGCAATAGTCCGACATCATCAGCCGTTTCAGCAAGCAAACACAACTCACTTTCGAGATCGGACCTCATCACTAACCGGCCTTGAAACCTTTCCCGCTCGCTTCTTATCACCAGATCAGTGAAGATGGCGTCTCAGGTGCAGCCGCTGGGTAAGCCCCATTTCCAATGACACTACTCCTGCGCAGCAGACACTGACCAGCATTGACAGAGCTCGTCGACAAGTGTGTCGGATCAAGGATATGGGTCATTATGAAGGGTGACAGGGGTACGTACGCCTCCATCGCAAAGGCTCTTGACTTTCGCTTACGTGCATTTATAGAGTTTAGCGGTACTCTCCTGGGATTTGACGACTACGTCAACATTGTCCTCGAGGACGTGACTGAATAGTGAGGTCCTCCCTCCTACTCAGTATGAGAACTCGGTGGTTGACTTGACTGTCTAGTGGCTATGACGGCAACTCAACAAAGCTGTCCAAGATCCTGTTGAACGGCAACAACATCTGCATGGTATGACCAACCTCGCTTCTTGAGGCAATCTTCGTGTTCTGACTGACATACTTGCAGCTCATCCCCGGAGGCGAAGGACCAGTAGCACCATCATGAGGAAAGGCAGCAAAGGTCTTGCAGCACCGAAGCCATCCTGACAGCGAAAACGGCAATGCTTTCCAGATAGCGCAGAAGGCACATTTGATATCCAAAAGAGGGAAGATGAGTAAAGGCCCCTGTCGATGAAGACAGCAGGGCAACAGGAGCCACTTACTCTCGATGATGGGGCAATATCGGCATACATGTCATGATGAGCCACTAAATACATAAGATGTCGTCGCCTTGTTTCGTCAAGCGGCCGTTTGCTCCACTGTAGTCAAAGTGATCTATTTTGAGGCATGCGCCAATTCATTCGTGATTTTTATAAAACCCTGTGATTCCATATGCCGCCCGTTCCGCCACAACGCCGAGAAGAAAAGATTAAGCGTCAAATCTGCCAAATCTGCCACGAGTACCGGGAGACCAAAAGCCCGTCTGGCCCGTCCAGCAAATAAATAATTTAGTATCCGCCGTGCGCACCGCTTCCATCACCATTGGTCGCAGGACCGGCGGCTGCCATACGGCGCAGCTCGTACTCGCGGGTGAACTCGCGGCCGAGCTGGGCGAACTGGGCGATGAGGTTCTTGCAAACCTCGAGCATTGCCTCCTTGGGAGTGATTGTACCATCGGTCTGGACGCGGATGAAGAGCTCAGGCACGTTAGGGTGGGCGACTGTTCAAGCAATGCAAGGTCAGCAGTTGACTTTGCCAACAGTTTCCCAGTATGAATAAAGGGCCAGCTTACTCTTGTATCCAGCCATCAGGACGTGAGGGTGCTGCTTCAAGTGCTCAGAGACCAGGTTGCCGAGGGTGTGGTCCTCCTTCTTCAGTAAGAAGTCTGAGCAATTGGACATGCCTTTTCTCCTGTTAGTCTCTCTCCAGTCCAGGACGGTCGCTCGGAAAGGGAGAATCATGTGTGAGGCGCAGGAAAGGCGACTTACGAGGAAACGGAGTCTCAGTGATCTTCTTCTCGCCATCTTGAAGCAAGAAGAGCTCGAAACTAGCAATACAGTTAGTATCCTCGATCCCATCCTAGACCGAATCGGAGATGCTGGGGAAAAGGTACGTCTCGAGAACATTGTCGTGTCGGGAGTTTCGAGTAGTCATCGTGCAGCAGGGGAAGTAATTTCAATATCTGGAGTAGTGAAGTGATTTCGATGATTGCAATGCTTTCCAACGGCTTGAGGACAAGAAGGGGCCAGTGTGCAAACGGAAAGGCAGCAGGAGCCCGGGACCCTCATGCTCTCCTGGTGTGCCTGGCCACTGAGGTACCCGAGAGGCCATGAAGAGCATCGCAGCTTCCTATCCGGCGAATTCAAAGAGGGGGTGCTTTGTTGCCCTAGCGAGCTGCAACGCAAGCTGAGAGGGTGAAGCTGGCCTCAACCTCCTTCCCTCCTCTGTCCGAACCTGACTAGTCTCTGCCAGGCAATGTCCATCCTTCCATCAAAGTCCTGGCCCTGTCCATTGCTTTCCACTTGGAGTATGCCTTTCATTGAATTCAAATCCAAGCGTGATGGCCCTCGGATCCCACAAAGTCCCTCAACCACATCTTGTGAAGAGCCTTTGGCCCCTTCAAATGAAACTTTAAGAGCGAAATAGACCATTCAACTTACCGATCAGGGGCGTTCATGATGCAGATGAGACAGCCGCTCAGCGAGAAGAAAAGCAAACGCTTGAGCCAAAGAAGTAATATAAGTATGATAGGGTTTCTGTGTATCACCTTAGCAACCAGATTGACGTAGATGGCGAATATCCAACCTGGGAGGTGAAGAGAGTACGCGAAGAAAGATGTCTGAGGGTTCGGGATCCAGACGGGAAGTTAGAAAGGCCCCAAGGTTGAGGCTCTTCAGGCGGGCACTAGTGGTCAGTTTGCCGCACACTGCCGCTGCCGCAGGGCTAGTTGCTCCCACGCTGCAGCACAATAGATCCCTGTCAGTGAATGGAAGCTATTGACCCACTGTGCCTTACAGTGATTATAGGTACCTAGGTATGTTTTGTCCAACTCACTCAACAGACTACCGGGGGTACAGTGGACCTGAAAAGCCTCTAGGAGTCAAGATTGTCTGCAATCCACTCATTCATGCTAACCATAAGCCTTTCATAAGCCGACTGTATATACAACAAAGGCATCAGACACCTGGCTTATGTATATACGAAGGTGACTCATCAATCTATTCTATTCTGTCAAGTCCCCAGCAAGGCCCAATCCAGAGCTTGTGGCACATATACTCAACAACACCTATGCAATGTAAATGCAACAAAAGAGACACATGGCCGTTTGTATATCCTCTTTCTCCACGAGTGTCCTCTCAGCTGCCGGGTCCATACATAACCTATACACGGCCCTTGTCACAGTAACCCGGCAGGGCAGGGCCGGTCTCTCCACTGGCCCAGCTTGTAACAGTGAGGGCGGTCGTGTAAGCCATGGCAACGAAGCCGAATATGCAAAGGGCGACGTCAGATAACTTCCAGAAAGTCGTTCGCGCAACGGCTCTGTAGTGCAGCATGGGCTGGGAACAATGTCAGCAAGTTACTGCAGGCAAGAAGAGCAGGGTGCTAGTTACTCACCGGGTAGATATAGACAAGCGGGATGCAGGCAAAGTTGCCCACCAGCGCCACGAACTTGTCCAAGTTATCCGCACCACCCCACGCAATAAGCGCACAGAGGATGACGAAGGTGAAGCGGAAGATGTTCTTCTGCCACTTGATATAAGGGTTGTACTTTCCGCTCCTTGTGAACAGGCCGTTTTCCAGGATCCTGATGGCAGGGAAGATCTGCAGTGGCGTAGAGAGCATGATGGCGATCGAGTACAGGAACTGCACGCCGTTGACGAGCTTGTTGTCCTGCGGCAGGTTGAGTAGGACCACAGTCTCGGTCTTCGAGCCGTACGCCGCGTACGAAATAGCGCCCATGACGGTGAACAGTGTCGTGATGATGACCATGACGACTAACAGGACCTTGGGGAACTTCTTTGGGTTGGCCATAGACTCCTGGATCGGGATGATGAGCCCGATCCCCTCGAAGGTGAAAATAGCAGTACCGATGAAGAGTGTCCAGTCGTTCTTGTTGAACAGAATGATGTCGGCCAGCCCGAACTTGTCGAGTGTCAGGACGTCGTAGTAGAAGAGGTAGCCCAGGCCGAGAATGATGAAGACGTCGGCGACGAAGGCCGTAAAGCTGAGCTTGTTGATGTCGCGGAACAGGGAGAATGGCAGGAATATGACCATTTGCATGAGGATCAGCCATTTAATCTGGATGTGTGTCTGGCAGTCCGACACAGCGAGGATAAAGGCCTGCAGATTCTCGGACACGAAGACGATATAGGCCGCCACGAAACCGATCTGGCTGATGATGATGGATGTCAAGATCAAAATGCGCATCCACTTTCCGTAGAGTATCCCGCCCATATCACCGAACGACCCTTCAACCTTCAAACGCGAGGTGACCAGCAGAACAAAACAATAGTAGCTGAGGGCGGCGACGCCGAGCAGGACAAGGTTGCTGAATATCATACCACCGTTCAGGTAGGCACGCGGCAAGAAGAGGACACCGGTTCCAACGAAGGACTTGAGCAGCACCATCGCCGCGTTCGTTGGGCTGGCTTTGCCGCTGCCGCCGCGATGCCTTCTCCTGCGTTTCCTATGCGAAGGCGTCAACAGCGCGCTGTCCTCCATGGGCTCCCGATCCAGGTCTGAGTCGTCACTGTCCCACTCCTCGCCCGAGGAGAAGTACTCGCCCGGCTTCAACACCTCATCGTCCTCCTCGAGCTCCTCACCAGCGAAGTGGCCGTATACACTCAAGAACTCGAGGAAGTTCGAGGTGAACACTTGAGGCTGCGCCCGACCAGACAAGTCGCCGTTCTCCAGCCCATCGCCGGTGGGCGCAGGGCTGCCGATCACGCGCCGGAGGTAGTTACGCCTGAAGCCACCGGGCACCTTGATGTTGTGAATGTCCACAACTTCATCCTCAGGCTCGGGCCGCGGCATATTGAAGCTCTTACTGCGCTGGATCTTATTATTGGTAGCCTGCTCAGTCCACTTGTAGATTGGCCGGGTGATGTCTCCGCCCTGTAGCCGCAAGCTTGAGAACTCCTCATCGGATCCGGTCTCGGGCTGCTTGCCCTTCCCGCGGGCAGAGCTCGACCTCCTGTTGCCCGAGTCATCGGACTGGGATGCAGCATCAGATGGTTGGACCAGATGTCTCTTGACGATCTCCGGGTCTTCGTAAGCTCCGGCGCGACCGCGTGTATCAAAGGATCCGTAATTCGTTGGGGTCGCGGACTGGTTGATCTGGGCACTCGATGCGCTCGGGGACCGAGGTCGGACGGGAGGAGTGCCGAAGCGAGGAGGGGAAGCGCCAAGCGTGTTTGTCAAGGCCGCGGCGAGCGCAGAGATACCGGGCCCAGGCACGACGCTGGAACCACTGGCGCCTGGAAGAGGCGTTATATCGCCAGATTTCCTGCCGCCAAACTGTGAGCTGCTCCTTCGTGCCGACACACTTCGACCGGACGGAGAGGTGCCAAGTTGCTGGTTCGAGACGGGGCCTGCCAGGCGGGCGGTGGTGTCGGCACGGGGGATCGAGGCGCTGTAAGAGCGGCTCTGGACAGAGCCGGGCGAGGTGGATCGGGGGATCTCTACGGGCGTCTGGCCCGTGAGGTCTTTGCTGGCACTCCACATGGCGTTGGCTTCCTGGTCTGTCAGAGCGGCGAAAAGGATGGCTGTCGTATATGCCGGACCGAATAGCTCGGAGTGGTGAGGCTGGGCTGCCTGTCAATGGACCTCGGGAGCTCGAGGTCACCTATCTAGAGTACTCGTGCACACACCTGGGCAGTAGGTAAGGCGCAGAGCGGGCAAGGTAGTTTGTTTTCCTGACGAGCAATGCGGAATGAAAGACGCAAAGAACAGCAGAGGTGTAAGGGATCAGAAAGTCATACGTCGCCGCTACCGACACAAAGTTATTTACTGGAAATGTAGTACAAGAAGCATGTAGGCATCGAGGTAATGACCAGGAATTTGGCCCTCCAGCAGGGTACGGCCCTACCTTATCGTGGGTGCCCCAGGTGCCCGGGTGCTTACATACCTAGGTAGCCTGCACCTGGGCATTCGAGCCAGCAAGCTTGTGATAGGACCTACCTATTGCTAGCGCTACTAGGTAAGCCCCAGCTGACACCTGCCAGCTCCTCGTGCCTAACTGTGCCGCGCAGGACCTTGACACACTAACAGTTGATGGGCCAGGACGCTCCTCTGACATGCTAAGGACCAAGAAACAGCTGAGGGCTTCTAAACCCCTGCTCCCAACCTTGAACCCCCACGAGACACGTTCCTCCCACACCATCTTCTACCGGTCAGCTTGACGGCTATCAACGATAAGTGCCGGCGGAGATAGCCCAATCATGCAGGTGGTTACTTATAAAGAAGCACCGATTACAATTACTATACTAGATCAATCGGCAGTGAGGGAGGCGTCTCCCTTCAATATGAGAGCTCACCTTTCATGTTGTCTGATAGCTGGCTGTGGTCCGTTGCTCTTTCGAGGCAGCATCTTCAACACCGGCTTCCTCGAGGGTTACGACGATATGCTTGCAGGTCGATGTCATTTGTTCCCACACACTGCCCCCGCTGTATTTAGAGGGGACGGCGGCCACATTGTCTGGCAACGGGTAATTTCTCGGTAGCCATCGCCGGTTCAGATGGTCGACTGAAACAGCCCAGTAGGCTGTAGCCGTCGTGAACAATCACGTCTTCCCC
>LKEB01000026.1:303905-364261 GCA_003795295.1 Cytospora leucostoma | reverse complement strand
CCCGTTTCCCACCCGGAAGGGCGAAAATGACAACCAAGTAGGAGCATTAATTTTGTGAGACAAATGGCATCGGAGGCGCGGCTGTACATACATACGGGACTGTACCGTACCTACTTCCAAGGTTGTCTGTCTACCTAAGTATAAAATCGGCCCCCGCGCGTACGGCGGCAAACGTCTCGCATGACGTCCGACAAACGCGCTTGCAAGAAAAGGCAAACACCCCCTCCATATCTCGTTTAGCGAGCAGTAGAATCATGCGGTGGGACTGTTTATCTATGTGACATACGAACACGCCCGGTCTTTATCGATCTTGCGTATGCTGTGCAACTCACCATCTCGACGAGTCTGGCCAATCTCTGCCTGCCGTTTCCCTACTAGCATCGCGAGCGTTCTCGTCGACGCTATCACAGCTTGTCGCCTCCCTACTTAGTAGGCCTGCTAGGGCGGCTACTACAACCATACATATCGAAGGTAGCATTTTTCAGCAGGAGGCGTCTCCATGTTGCCCTTCTGGGTGCACTATGATCCATATAGTTTATTCGACAACAGGGATCCTCTGCTCATCATGCCTATATGATTGAGAAGTAACCGGTCTGATCGATATCGATGCCCTTGTTCGTGTTCACATCGAGTGGAGGACAAGATGGAACATTTGGGCGGGGGCAGAAGCCACAAGCTGGGAACGGCCTCAGGGGTCTATATTCCTGTGTGCCTGAATATCTTCAGCATCCTTCTTTTCCTCCGCTTTGGCATGATTCTGGGCCAAATTGGCCTCTTCGGCATGCTAGGTATGTTCACACACATGACATGCAATGCAGCAGGTATGGCTAGTTGACTTATATCTTCAAGGTCTACTGGCTGTGTCCTACCTGATCAATATCATCACAACTCTCAGTCTATCCGCTGTCGCCTCAAATGGTGAGGTCAAGGGCGGCGGCGCCTATTATCTGATCTCGAGGTCTCTGGGCCCTGAATTTGGGGGCTCCATCGGGCTTCTTTTCTACCTGGCCCAAGTCTTGAACACGTCCCTCAACATTGTTGGTCTCCTCGCAGTCCTAAAGCTGAACTTCGAGCAGACCATGCCAGATGGATATTGGCAGAACTATCTTTTACAGACCATTGCGTTAGTTGCTTGCACTTCATTGTCTCTTGCTGGCAGTGGCATATTCGCAAGAGCCAGTAACGCACTGCTTATAATCCTTGGTGCTGCGATCCTGAGCATCCCGGTTTCTGCTTTTTTCAGAAAACCATTCAAGGACCCCAACCTTGACATTGATTTTCCAGGACTAGGCTTAGCTACGCTACAATCCAACCTCTGGCCACACAGGCAGGGGAAACATTATGGAGGACTGGCCGTATTTCGCGACCTTTTCGGGGTCCTATTTCCGGCTACAAGCGGTAAGTCCACGCCAGCTATCCGGCAAAGGTATAAGCTGACAGACTGCCAGGTATCTTCGCAGGAGCATCGATGTCGGGCGACCTGAGAAGCCCCAGCAAGGCAATTCCGAAAGGGACATTGTACGCAATCCTGACAACGTCCATAGCTTACTTCCTGGTCACCGTGTTTATGGCGGCCAGCACAGGCCATGGCTCTCTACTACGGAACGCAAACATCATTCAAGACACCAACCTCTATGCGCCAACAATTCTTGCTGGCGAAGTGGCGGTCACGTTCTTTTCTGCGCTGATGGGCATTGTAGGAGCAGCAAAGCTAATGCAGGCTCTTGCTCGCGATAAGTTGTTTCCTGGATCATCTCTGTTTGGTCGCGGCCTCGATAAGAACGACGATCCCGTTGCGGCGGTTTTCTTGACGTACGTCTTAGCCCAAGTGGCTTTATTTGCGGATCTGGATCAACTCGCCTCGTTGATCTCCATATTCTATCTGGTAAGCCATACTCTTTCCAATTAGAACACTTATACAGACATGACGCCTCTCGTCCTCATCGTAAATAAATTCTGGATTTTCAGCATGCTGTTTGAAGACCTTACAAAGCTTAATGCACCACTAATACAGAACAGTTGACGTTCTTCACCATGAATATCGCCTGTTTCCTGCTTAAAGTTGCGTCTGCGCCCAACTTCAGACCTGGCTTCAAATTCTTTAGCTGGCAGAGTGCCTTTATCGGCGCCATGCTTTCAGCCGCGGCGATGTTCTTCGTTGACGAAACATCGGCCGCCACGGCCGTCTGCCTTCTCCTCTTTCTCTTCCTAGTTCTGCACTATCTTTCGCCTCCAAAGCATTGGGGCGATGTGAGTCAAAATCTTATTTACCACCAGGTGAGAAAGTATCTGCTCAGGCTGAAGCCGGAGCATATCAAGTTTTGGAGGCCTCAAATCATCCTCCTGGTCAACGATCCTCGAAATCAGACACGCCTCATCCAGTTCTGCAACTCGATGAAGAAAGGGGCATTGTATATACTCGGACATGTTATCGTGACCGATGACTTCGATGCAGGGGCTTACGAAGCCAAGTCTCAGCAGCAGGCCTGGACCAAATACATCTCGGAGTACTCAAGAATCAAGGCCTTCTTGCAATTGACAATGTCTCCAGACATCACATGGGGAATCAGGAACCTGATCTTATCAGCTGGTCTGGGAGGCATGAGGCCGAACATTGCTGTGATAGGGTTCTACAACCTCGAGGAACTTCGTCGAGCAAATCCGCTTCTGCAGGTCCCAGAACCTCTCAACTCTACTCGACTTAGTCGTGGACCAACGGTCAAGGAAGGGAAAGCCCCGCGCAGGCGCCGTGGAGATACTTCCTCCCGGATTCTGGAGGGTTACCTTCCAACAGACACCATTCGCAGGGAAGGATCGATGAGCGCGAGCAGTTACCTGACGATTCTTGAAGACCTTGCACTGAAATTCAAAATGAATGTCGCCGTTGGAAAGGGTTTTCAGACTCTGGAAACCCCCCGCAGTGATGGCAACAATACCAAGAGGTATATCGATCTTTGGCCCATACAAATGTCTGCTGAGTTGCAAGCAGAGGGCAAAAGCGTCTTGACAACGAACTTCGACACATGTATGAAGACTTCAAACTCAGCTATGAGATGAGATATGGAAGCTGATCTGTTCTTAGATACCCTCATTCTACAATTGGGTTACATCTTGCACTCAGTCAAAGCATGGAATCGGGTCTATGGCTTGCGAATACTGGTCTTCGTCGAATACGAGGAAGAAGTAGACGCTGAATATCGACGAGTCAAAGCGTTACTAGAAAAGTTAAGGATTGACGCAGACGTATTGGTATTTTGGCTAGCAAATGGTACCCTCGCCACATACGAAACCATCATATCTGGGCAAGCCCCAGACCCAGCCACAGAAAACTTGGTCGATGTTTGCCTGAGAGATGAGGATTGGTGGGAAGATCTGCGGACTCTCAGAGACCGGGCATCCATAAGTGCCTCACAAGGACTCGATTCGCTTGCCAAGATCGTCGAATCGACTGCTGGCAGGCCAGGCATTTTCAACCCACACAACGAACCAGAAGACTATGGGGAGCATAGACGTCACAGTATCGCACATTTTACTGAGCTCTCCAAGAGACCCACTGTGTCGACATTAGCTCGTCTTGGTGTTGTTAATATGGGTATTCACACGGCGAACCTGCTACCGAACGTGTACAACAGCGGTCCAGACATTGATGATGACTCCAGCAGTGAAACTGACAGCGAGTCTTATATTGATGTTGGAAATGTCGATTTCAATGACGACGCCGGTGTGGCTAGTGAAAGCGAATACTTGGAACCTGTCAAGCGACCCCTATTGTCATCTCCAGGGCGCCAGAGGAGCTATAATGAAGCTCATATCCGGGAGCCTACGGTACGAGGAAAGGCAGTGCAAGTCGACGTCGACAGAATAACAAGATCAGCAGAAACATCGGTACCGAGAAGTTACGGGACAATTCGGTCAGTATCTCCCAATACGCATGACAATCAGGAGGGCCTCGACGAGCCCTCACCTCACCCTCAGAACACGGCAGCAGCACTCTCTGGTGCCTTGCTGGGTAGAGCAGCTACTCCTCGGAGAGGGCTGAGCCGGACTACATCAGGCGAAAGATCAAATACAGAAGCCGAAGTGGCCAAACCCCTGAGGCCATCATTCTCACGGCATCCCAGTCACGCTACTAGATTTTCAAGTCAGGTAATTCCACATACCGAGATCACAGAGTCCGCGGAAGGCTCTGGACCCGTTCTCGGGTTTGCAGAGACAGAACCGCCCAGAGGACGCTCTGGGCCTTCTAGGACGAACTCACAAGCTCGTGTGTCAACCCGCCGTCTGCCCGAGACGAGAGCCACGACCGAGGACGGCGCTGGACCAACCATCCCCCGCGCAACGAATCTGGAAAGTGTGTCTCCAAGTAGGCCACAAACCATGCCCCCATCCCCTGCAGGAGGCACTACGGATGTCTCGATCAATATACCGGGTCTTCTCGAGTCCTATAAGCTGAAATCTACGCCCGACGAGGATCAGAGTGGCTCGAACGCTGGCAGTCGGGGTCTACCCCTCTCATTCAATGACCTGCCCAGTCGAGCCCAGTATCTCATTCTGAATGAGCTTATGCGTCAGCACAGCAGTGAAACAGCGGTTCTGCTTACAACGTTACCAATTCCAGCCGAGGGTACTTGCGAGAGTGAAGCCGCGAGTGTGGCCTACTTGTCAGACGTTGAGGTCCTCTGTCATGACCTGCCTCCTACGCTGCTTGTGCTCAGCAATAACATGACGTACGTTTCCCTTTCCTTGTTCCTCGTGCGTTGTGTCGTGTCCATTACAGACGGAGGCCTTCAGTGAGAGCTCTCGTATCAGCCCCTCGCGAGTTATCAATGCATGTTTATTGACATATCGCTGATCATCGGCTGCTGCAGAGTGACGGTCAGCCTTTAGACTACGGGCAGCGGAAGTCAGACCGATCTGAAATCACCTGGGCGACTACTCGAGTATTTGCCGAAACACTTTTCTGTCTTGTGATATTTCTGGTGTTTCGATGCTCGGCAAGATTAGCCCAAACAATGCAGAATCGCATAGTACGTCTGTCTTAGTCACTGTGTTGGTAGCAAGGGATGGTCGTCACCGTGATGGCGTTTCTTCGAGGGCGTCATGTCTCATACTACAGCAACAAGGGAGAAGGGCAACTATAGAGTCATCGACTTTCCAGCATAGCGAGGACTCATCCACTCACAGAAGATTTCTTTCAATAAGGTCTCAAGCGGTCGCGCTGGCCGAACCTTTCACATAGACAAAGCAAAGTGATTCACGAGGCTGGGCCTCCACCAAGGTCCTTTGTTGGTGAGACGGCACGGCCACGAGGACAAGACTCGAGACTCGGTACTTGAATTTACATTTTGTTCTGGCAATCTTCGTGCTCTCATGGTTCCACTCGGGGAAGACACTCCATACTTTGACCACAGTTAAGTCAATTATGAATACATCATACTTCCAGATGCACAAGCAGCAAGCATCCTCGGTCTCGAGGTTCGGGGCTTCAAGCCACAGCAACACCACTAGCAGCAATGGTAACAGGTCTATTACCACGAACACCACCAGAGTCCTCAATAAGATAAATGCCCTCGTCCGGCCGCCGGAACACTTCCTCAAGCCGCGGCCGCCCCCCAAGATAGCAGAGACCGCCGCGGACGCTGCTGAGCGTTTCCAGATTGTGCACAAGCCAGACCGTGCATTGGGTACCATTCCATTGTGGGAGATACCGAAGACGGAGGACGAGTACAGAGCCGCCATCCTGAACATGAAGATGCACGGCCAATTGCAACCGGAAAGCGTGCCAGCCCAGCAGACTGATATGGAGGTTCGGGCTATGAGTGGCGTGTATCACCATTTCCCTCCTCGACCCGGGTATGTTGATGATTCCACTGAAGCTCAGCCCACGACACGGAGGACGAAAAGGAGGCGTGCAGTTCGGAACCCGGGGAGAGCGCTGGCTGACCCTTACACTGACCGTGACAGCCTAGCACCGCGTGCAGGACAGTACTCGGAGCCCGTGGTCACCAAGACGATGCCGAGGGTCTACTACCCGAGCAGCCCAGACCTACTGAGAGACCACGAAGGGCTCTCGACGCCGTCAGCATCAGCGCCGCTGTCGGCGAGGCTCCCGCCGAGAGCTGAGAGGAAGAGGCGCGTGGCGAGCGCGGAGGTCCCCCGGCCCCCTCGGCCGCTCTCAGAGCGCGCCATGATCCCCCTGGGCCCGCGAGCAAGGCGTGGCGAACACTCGGTCACGGGACTGACAATCTCGTCGAGTGCTAGTACGCTAGTTGGTTCTCCTGCCGTACCAACACCCATCCACAACGCGATACAGGACGGCAGGAACACCGCCGATCTGGAAGGCAAGGCGAGACAGAGGAGCATACGAGGCCAGCGGAGCGCCGACCGCATCGCAGGGAAAGACCGCGAGAGGACTGCCGGCGACAGTGGGCATGCCAGACCTGGTAACCCGTCGACAGCGCGGATGCGTTCCATGCCCATGCAGCAGGAGACCGACGACGCGCGAGGCGCGAGGCCGGGGATCACGCACTGCTACGTGTGCCAGGAGCCCTGTGGGTCAGGAGGCGGCCTCTGCAGCGAGTGCAGGGATCGGTACCAGCCGCTGGAGGAGGTGTTCGAGTACTCGGAGTCAGAGTACGGGGACGACGGCCAGGCCGCCTGCGTCCCTCACCCCGCGCCTGGGGAGAGCCCTACCCCGTCTGCCAGCCCGCCCATCATCCCTCCGGCGAGACGCAGCGGCGGCGGCAGCAGCACCGCGCATGATGCGGAGGAGGAGGAGGAGGCCGAGGATGCCGAGGATGCCGCCATGTTCAGGGGCTGGTCGGGCTCGCTGTCGCCGACCACGTCGCAGTGGCAGCACCCGCGACCGCGACCGCAGCAGGGGCAGGGGCAGGGGAAGGTCCCCTCCTCGACGTCGAGGCCGAGGTCGGAGAGCGTCTCGCCCACGCCGCACCTCGCGCTCCAGCTCAAGGTCGTGCCGCACCAGAGCATCCGCAAGGTCTCGGTCACCTCGCCGGCCAGGGGCGGCCCGCCGTCGGCGGGCCAGGAAGAGGAGGACCGCCGGTCTGCGCTGTACCACGTCCAGCAGGCCATGAGGCCGCGGGAGCCGGTGTCGACGTCCCCCGGTTGCGCCTCGGAGCAGGGTCGCGATGTCGTAGGCCGTGCTGGGGGTGTGCGCTCTGGCGAGGAGAGGTCTGTTGGTGAGGAGGGTGGTGGTGGCGGCGGCGCGGACGACGAGTATGACCAGATCTACTCGATATACGACGCATACTGGAACCAGAAGGAAGATGAAGTGAAGGAGGGCATGTTTTGATTGGTCCGGATGTCGAGAGGTTAGTAAGGGATGCGGATATGGATACTATAGAGCAAGCGGGTGACTGCAGGTTTGTTTATCCAAGCAAAGACATGTCGGGCTCACTGGCTACCGAAATTTGGCTTATTTGTTAGGTTGCCCCGAGTCATGGGTGGTTGAAAATTCGTGGTAATGTGCTTCGTAGCGAGCTGAGAAATCTCTATAGACCTTCTATGTTCTATAGGCCCGATGCTGCCGCTCTTCGATATGCAGGTCTATGGTCTTGCGGTGTAATTTATCCAGTTATGCGCCTTTCTTCTATGCGATCTTCGTAACAGTGAGCTCCCCCTTCTCCTCGCCGTCTAGCTCTAGTAGACCTCCCTTCTCGAGCTTCGCCTTCCACTTCGTGCTCTCGTAGCGGGCCAGGATCAGCGTCATCCGGAGGATCTTGTGGTTACTCGACTCGTGCTCCGCGACCTCGTCGGGCACAGGTGTGAAGGTCCACCTCCCGAAAGCCCAGTTTAGTATGTATCTGCTCTGCGGGTGCGGTGTCGCCGGGGTGGCCTGGTCCTCGTCTGAGCCCTTGACCGTGGATGACGTCGTCAACACGGCCTTGATGCGGTACACCTCGTCCTTCGGCGTGGTCTTGAGTGATCTCTGCAGGCTTTCTGCGTTGACGGTGGAGCCCTTGGGGCCAGTGAGCTCGATGGACAGGACCTCGACCTCGGACTGGTGGCCCTTTCCGTGGTCGTGAGCGTGATCATGATCGTGATCATGGCCATTGGGCTCCTCGGTCAGTGACTGGGCTAGTCCGCCGTCGATACCGAAGATGAGGTCCATGGACACCCGGCCCTTGTCACTCTTAACCCAGGCAGTGTCGGTCTCCAAATCGCCGACACGATCCAGGCACTCGTCAAACCTGCGCTCATCGCAGCTCTCCCATCTATCGTGCCAATGTCAGTCTCGCTCAATAAAACACGGAAAACACACAGCACATAGGTCAAGAGATGGTACATACTTGTTAAAGATAATCAGGTCCGTATACTTGGCCTGCAACCTCGCCGTGACGCTCGTGTCCTCGTACCCCTTCCAGTTCTCCACGTCGATCACGCTCGCCACGCCGTCCAGGGTGTAGTCCCCGGTTTGGCGGGCGATGCGGTTGATCTCCATGGCCAGGGTGGCCGGGAAGGCCGAGCCCGAGGTCTCGATGATGATGCGGTCCGGCGTCACCTGGGCCTGGAGCTCCTTGAGCGCCTCGCTGAGCTGGCCCACCAGGTTGCAGCAGATGCAGCCGTTGAGCATCTCGCGCACGCCCGAGATGGCGTTGGACGAGGCGAGCTGCGAGTCCACGGCGAGGTCGCCGAACTCGTTCTTGAGGAGGGCGAGCTTGTAGTCTGGGTTTGTGGCGCGGAGCTGGGGGATGAGGTTGAGGATGAGGGTTGTCTTTCCGGAGCCGAGGAAGCCCGTGATTATGGTTATGGGAATGGGCGCCATCTTGGGTATATACTGAGTTTGTGAACTAAATAAAAATGAATGGGAGTTCTTTCTTAGAAAATTAAAATGAAATAAAAAGACTAGAGAAGTCCGAGCCGAAAGTCGAAGGTGAGGGTGAGATTGAGAATCCTTTTACTCCGGACGTCGTCGTGTGATGTGTGTTTCTCAGGCCAGGTCGATCAGGTCAGTTCATGGGATCATGGAATTAATGCGATGGTATGACCGCCATCGGCGACGTCAGCCAAAAATACTTTTAAGGTTATCGATTATCGCTGCGGCTATCGCTCTACATTCACCTAGACTACAGCTCCATGATCCAGCGGTCATAAGCCGGATTTACTGGCGCCCGCCTACTCGAGATGTTTGATGGGACCCCTACCGCCCACCTCAAGTCTAGTTTCACTCGCGCCTCATGCCTAAGCAACAACAAAGCAGAGGAAACCAAGTGACATAATCTAATTCATCAGGGCTCAAACAGGGCCTGAATGCTGCTGCCCCGGTCCAGCCTCCTCCCACAGCGCCCTGAACCATCCTCCATCACGCCTCAAGAGCTCAGAAGGCTTTCCCTCCTCGACGATGCGCCCGGCATCCAGCACGACCACCCAGTCGTAGTCCACAATGGTGCCCAGCTCATGCGCCACAGCCACGACCGTCTGGCGGGCGAAGGCCTTCTTCAGCACCTGCGACACCAGGGCCGCGGAACTTTCCTCGAGGCCGCTGGTCACCTCGTCGAGCAGCACGATCTTGTTTGCCTCGTGAATGCGCTCCTCGACGACCGCCTTGGCGACGGCGAAGAGCTGGCGCTGGCCGTAGCTCAGTGCGAGCGATTGCGCCTCGGCGTCGACCCCCCCCTGCTCGCTGACTATCTTCCATAGCCCCAGGTCCTGGAGCACTGTGATCATGTCCTGGTCGGTGTCGGCCCGGTTTGTAGTAGTTCCCGAAGGGTTGAGGCAGTCGCGGACGGTGCCGGGTGGGATGATGGCAGACTGGGGGACGACATTGAATGCGGCGCGGAGTGCCTCCTTGGGCATGGCGTCCATGTCTTGACCGTCGAGCGAGACCATGCCGCCTGTGCGATGAAGCATACCGAGAAGGGAGAGGAACAGGGACGACTTGCCACTGCCCGAACGCCCGCAGATGCCCACCTTCATGCCCGGCTCCACCACCAGCGAGATCCCTCGTAGCACTGGCTCAGAGTCCTCATCGTACGCCAGGGACGCGTCGGAATATTCGATCCTCCTGCCCCGCCCCTGGCCGAAATGGTCTACGTCCAACCCGCCGAAGTCATCTTCCGGCTTGACGTCGCTGATGAATCCCTTGATACGTGAAATAGCGCCAAGTGCGGTCTCGAGAGACGTCCACGCAGTGATCAGGTTCGCAAGCGTCTGCGCGAAGTTGACGACGTTCACCAGCGCCACGCCCATGGAGCTCCCGCTGGTCGCGGAGCGCATCTGCGTGCCGAACACGACGAGCAGGGTCGCAAAGGCGGCCACCACTAGCGTCAGCACCAGGCTGAGCCAGCGCTGGACGCAGTACAGGGCATAGATGGGTCTCTGGGACGCCTCGAGGCGGGCCGCGTTGACCTCGCCGAACCGTCGCTCCCAGCCGAACGCGCGCAGCGTCTGCAGGCCGCTGCAGGTTGCCAGCATGTGGCCGTAGAGGGGCGACTTGGCCTCGAGGTCCATGTGCCGGAGCTGGCGGGACGTTCGTAGGTAGAACTTCTGCAGCGCGTAGGCCACTACCAGGACGACGGGGATGAAGGCGGCCATGTATTTGAACCCGGTGAGGACCAGGATACACTGTCCCAGGCAGCTGAAGAGGTAGTAGAAAGCCTGTATTGCGTACGACGGCAGCTCGATGTCTATGAGTGTCATGTCCTGGCTGAACCTGTTTAGTATGGTGGCCGGGTCCACACGGTTGAGGAAACTATAAGGCGCCCGGATGGCTGTCTCCAGCTGCTCGTGGTGCAGCTTCTGCGCTGAACGTGGGACTATGACCTGGAACATGTAGAGAAGGGACAGGTAGAAGGCTACGAGTCCTGCCACCGAGAAGAGAGCATAACATGTGCCGTATACGGCATTGGTATGTCTGCTGGCAAGTTGACTCGATTCTCTGGCAGCATCCTGAACCCAGAATGAAACCCACTCCTGTGCAAAACGGGGAAAGAATGCCGTCAGAGCATTTAGGAAGAGGTAAACTGAGACGTTGAACAGACCGACCCGGCCGAGGTAGAACCAGTAGATTGCAGTGTCTCCCGTCTGGCGCGCTGCGTTCAAGTCGTCGCGAGGCGGTGGTGGTGTAGGCGTTGACGTACTCGAGGCCTCCCGATCCTGTCCTGAATCCGCAGCTGTCACAGCATCTAGACCCACGCTGGCCGAGACCTGATCAGCAGTTGAATCCTGGTCATCCAGCATGGCCTGCTTGCCCACGGCTTGTATGGTGCCGCTATTTGTGATCACGAACGACATATCTGCCTCGAGAGCATGCTGTGTCCGTTGCGTGACGAGCAACACGCTACAACCGAGCTGCCTCAGAAGCCCGGACTGGCCCAAGGTGCGACTGAAGACCAACTTCTCTGTCTTGGAATCAAGACTACTGAAGGAGTCATCGAGTAGGACCAGCGGTAGCCTGGAGTAGACTGCACGAGCCAGAGCCACACGTTTGACCTGGCCTCCCGAGAGGCGTGTGCCCTTGTCACCCAGAACCGTCTGGTCTCCGTCTGGCAATTGCTTCAGATCATCCTCCAGTCCACAGGCCCACAGGACTTGCTTGTAAAACACCTCGTCGATCTCCTTACCGCTGCGAATGCTGTCTTTGAGCGAGGCGTTGGCTAACCACGGTTCCTGGCTACAGAAAGCAATACATGGCGATAACAGGGAAACACTTCCCTGGTGACACCTTGTCTCGCTGAGCAATGCCTTTAGAAGTGTAGACTTTCCTGAACCAATTGGACCCGTGATTGTGTAGAAAGTGCTGGGCCAAATTTCAATGTTGACGTCTCGAAGCACGCAGTCATTTGGGGCTCCATACCCGAAGCAGCCATCTTTGATGGCCACCAGGGGCGAGTACGATTTGGTCCGCATATCACGCAGAAGAATGGTGGCCGTGCCGACTGGCGTTTTGCTTGCATTTCCTCGACGGCCAGAAGTCTCGCTTACCAGATCTGAAGTCGGCTCTGAGGCTGTAATTGCATCGAAACTCCCAGGGTTCGATCTTGTTCCAGCAACTGTCAATAAGCGGTAGTCCCTCCGCTCATCAAGATCAAGGTACTCCTGGATTCTATCGAAGCAGGCCATCGATGCCCAGAAAGTAGGCAAGGCATTGAGCGCAAGTGCGAGCGGCTGGTTCATGAGTGCCACAATAGAAAGTGTTGCGAAAGCCGTCGAACTCGTCAAAGCGCCGGACGAGGCGCCGACGGGGGCAAAGACAAAGATCAGCAGCGTTACCACAGGCGATATTAGGCCGGGAGCGCTCGCGCAGGCGTTCATCACGGCGTCAACACGTAGGTACGCCTTGGCCCGGGTTATTTCAACATCCCGGAGCGCCTGAATGCCGCTGGCCATGTTCCGTGCGAGTCCCGTCATCTTCGCGCCCTTTATGTTGGTGAGCAAGCTCGAGGTCAGGGTCACTCGCTCCTGCACAGCCTCGACCCAGCCCTTCTGACGTCGACGGGTCACCTTGGCAATCTGGATGCTGCAAAGTGTCGACAAGACAGCTATGACAACTGGTGCCACGCAGGCGACGCCCGTCTCGCGCTGTAAGAGGAATAGGGCTAGGCCGATATCGATGGGCGACGCCCACATCTCGTGGACATTGGTGAGTCCCTGTACAATGCTCTCGCAGTCCGTTCCTATCAGTGTGATGCCTTTGCCAGCGCTGTCCTTGTGTGCGCTCGACTCCAGCTCCAGTGTCTTGGTGTATACAAGAGAGATAAGACCGCCCCGAACCATGACCAGCAAGCGGTATGTCATATGCTTGTAAGCCGTCATGCTCAAGGCCAAACCGATGTATATGATCGCGGTAGCTCCGATCAAGCCATATCCGAAATTTTTACTGTCGTCCCCGTCTTGCACATAGTCGACGACCCGAGAGATCAAAAGAGGTTGGCTGAAGCTGAAGGCTGACTGGCACAGTCTCGGGATCACGGCAGCAAGGATTGGTCCTTTCAAAGCGCGACAGGAAGCAACGAAAAGTCTTTTACCGCCCTTTCGGTTTGCCTCGACAGCCCAAGCACGGCTGAACCTATCTTTGAAATTGTCCGCCTGAAGCTGTGCGTCGGTCTGGGAGAGGTCGCCCGGGGAGAGCACTGCCCTGAAGCCCCGCCACAGGAAGGGGTTGAGCCACCAGAACGAGGCCCGGCTGAATACACCAGATGTCTCTTCATGGCCGAGAGAGTTGAATGGTTCCTTAAGGTAACTACGCTTTCCCTGCGACTCGACGACCAAGATGATGAGCTTGACGGCGAAGCTCGCGGTGGTGAGAGAGGGGAGAACTCGAGCATCGCCGAGCAGCCACACAGTCCGAAGCTGTACTGCATCGAATGCTGCACTGAACGCCAGGTAGAGGCATAGCAAGGTCGATGGCCTCACGGTCCTGTTGTACTCCAGAACAGAGAGCACGAAGATGGCAAGGGAGTCGGCAAGCTTCAGGGAAGCAGCCGCTATGGAGACGCTCGTGCGAGGACTATCAGACCAAGTCCAGACGACGAGCAACGCCACTTGTACGGCGATGAACAGTAGAAGCAGTGGGATCCTCAGCCTGAGGAGATTGGCAGGTGTGACAGGTCCTTTTGTCAGGAACGTGCGATGGTGCTTCAACAATTGCAGGATTCGAGGCGGCGTCAGGACAAGAAGGATAACGGAAGGACCGATGGACATAATACTCTGCTCAAAGAGAAGAGTGAAGTCGAAGGAGCCCCTGCAGCCATGGGCTACAGCAGGCCCAAACGCGTTGTCATCGCATGTCATTGTTGGATTGCCAGTACGATGTCGGCTTCGAGCGGTGCTCAGACGAGGTTATAGATCGTAAGGAAGTCTGATTCCAGACTTCATGCACCCCATAGACTCATCAAGTCGGATTTGGAACATATTCTCAGTATAGTTAGAGTAGGTGCGGCGTAAGGGGCCCCTGTCCTCGGGTGTGCCATACGCGCAGTATCTCTTATCTTGTAGCATCATGTTGGTTGACAGCGTATTGAGCCACCTTCCATTCATGATCTAGAACACGCTGCATGCGCAGTTTCTAGCCGATAAGACGGAGGTAGGTTGCTCCGCTGCAATTGAAGACCCGTCGCATTGGCATCAGAGGGCAAGAGGACAATTACCCATATACTTACGCAAGCAGTTACCATTCGCAATGCTACCTTGTTTTTCAAGTATGTATTTGCTTAGCTTGCTGGAAAGTAGGCCTGCTACAAATGGTGTTGCCTTGCCTGTCTTGATATTTCATAACGCAGGCGGGTCATATCTGGTATGAGATTCCGTAGGGGATATTCGCAATATAGCCCTGCGAGCAGATGAGGGGGCAAACCAACGTGCCTAAAGTACGGCCCTGAACCTCTTTGGCCCCCCTGTAGTTGTCAGCACCAGATCCACCACCTTAAATCTGATGTAAACATTTCTCCTTTTCAAACCAAACCCAAGATTTCTGGCCGAGAAATCGTTCGCAAGTGTTGATTGAGGTCTCGAGGTCTGGTCCGGCCACCTCAATTTACGATAACATGGCAGACCATCGTCAAAAGCAGAGCACTTCTATGCTGCTCTTGTGCTTGTGTATTGCCCTCCTTGTGTTTGGCGAGACGATGCAACCGGCGCCACGGACGCAGATCTACCAAGACATCATCTGCGATTCACTTGTCCCAGCTTCCGACAACCCAGATCGGTGTAAGAGTATCGAGGTGCAGGATGAGCTTGCTTTTCTCCGGGGCACGGAAAGACTCCTTGCTGCTTTCCCCAGTCAGTCCCGGCTTCGGTTCTCATAATTCTCTTGGGCGTGGAGTCCGCGACTGACATGAAGACATCTGAAAGCTATCCTTGCCATACCATATGGCCTGCTTGCTGATCGACTGGGTCGCGAGTTTGTTTTGACGCTGGCTCTAGTCGGGCTCTTGCTTGAAGAACTATGGATATTTTGCATTTGTAAGTATCACATCAGATCATGCGTTCGGTTTGCCCCAATTTCGAAGTTGAGCTAACACGGCCGCCCATCAAAGGCTGGTTCTCCGGCGCCCTCAACATACGCCTTGTCCTCGCAGCGGTCGGCTTTGAGCTCATCGGTGGCGGGTTCGGCGTCGTGACAACGATGGTCCATGTCATTGCCGCTGATGTCTCCTCGGGTCAAGCCAGGACGCGGTTGTTCCTGGCAATCCACGCCATTGGGACCATGGCGGCGATCCTGGGCCAGGTTACCAGCTCGTTACTGATGCCCCTCAACCTTTGGCTCCCCTGGATCGCTGGACTGTCTTCCATTGCCTTGGCCATAACCTCCTCACTCGTCATCCGTGACAGGCCGCAGCTGTCATCGAAGCCAGACTCGGGCATTGTTGACAGCGAGAGAGCGCCCCTCATTGAGTCTCCTGACGTTGCGGCCCCGCAACCCGAGCTTCATGTTGACATCCGTGGCTCTCTGGACGCTGATCAGATAGATACCGCAGTACGGCTTGAGGGGAATACACTTACGTCCAATGTAGTCAAAGCGTGGCAGCGGTTGAGGGGCGGATTCAAGATTGTCACGGCGCACTCGCGTCTGATATTCTTGCTGACGCTGGTCCTCCTATGCCAGATGAGCGAGGACTCATTACCTATCATGCTCCTTCTATATGTTTCGAAACGGTTTGGGTGGAGTTTTGCCAGAGCAAACTATCTCTGGGCCCTTGGCGAGGGAGTTCAACTGGCAATCTTGCTGGTCTTGCTTCCTGGAATCGGACGATTCTTGAACCACAAACGCAGCTGGGATACTTACTCGGCTGACTCTACAATGGCACGGTCGAGCGCAGTCCTCCTTGGACTGGGTACTCTTCTCATGGGTGTCGCAGGTCAAGTCCATTTTCTGGTAGCAGGTATCGTGCTCGCGTCATCTGGAGCGGGGCTCCAGTCACTTCTGCGCTCCCTAATCACCGATAGCATCTCACCGACAGATGTCAGCGTTGTGTATTCTGTGGTAACGATACTCCATGTCGTCGGGGGATCCCTGGCTGGTCCCCTCTACTCGACAACCTTTTCTGCCGGTCTGCGGCTCGGACCGGGGTGGACAGGCCTCCCGTTCGTCATCGCCGGTGGTCTGGGACTTGTATCGTTTGCCTTATTATTACTACTAAGAAGGCCCGCCGCCAGTGTACATCACAGTAGCTCCTAGTATAGTAGTTACAGTGGGCCTAGGACGGTGCCTTTGAATTGAAGTTCGTACCCAGTGCTGCGGATGTCATTGAGTCGTTCTCATTCTCTGCTCTCCCAATACCAGAACGCTGGGAGTAGGTGCCTGTCATCAGCGCTCTTGTTCTACAGTGGAAGCTATTCGCAGGTATTATGGCCGTATACACATGTTTTGTGTCAGATGTCTCAGTACGTACGACGTGATCAGGGAAACCCGTTACGCATGGATTACCCCTTATGGTAGTGACGTCACATCCACCATTCGTGGTGACCAACTGGGCAACTTGTTTTACAACTCTCCCAATCCTCCTTCACTGAACACACTTCCTATCCCGAATATTTGAGTCCTGACTGTGTATAAATGCAAGAGCCACCCAGTCCTTATCCTACCGTGTAAACAAAACAAGACATTGTGGCTCTCACCCCAATTACAAGCCATCGTCGACATGTCTCAAAACAACTCCACCACCAACGACACCAACACGGCCGAGAACAAGGCGCCGACCAGCTACAAGCAACAGCTCGACGAGGTTGCTAGCGAGGTTAAGTACCCCAAGAATGAGAACCAGGGAGGGATTGTGAACAAAGTAGTCGAGACAGGTAAGCGCAACCTTATTTATCTTCATCAGAAGGACTGACTGCTCACTTTGGGATGTGATGTAAAGTGTCCCAATACGTGCCCGCGGTTGGCAACGTCCTTGGCAAGGGCCAGAAGGAGGAGAATACTACTGCCTCAGGTAGTGAAGACATAGACACTCAAGTACCCGCGCTACCACACCACAGCACTCAGGTCGAGGAGTTCGTCAGGGATCAGCACCGCAGTAACACAGATGATTACGAGATTGGGAAGAAATGATTGCATTGCGACGTGGGTTATTTGGCAACGCAGAGATGGTCAGCAATCAGCATGTTATTTGATGAACTATAACGAAATGATCTAAGCAACCCAAACCAAGAAAAAAGAAGCACCTCTGGCCAGGATGCGAAGCCAAGCCCCTTCAGCTACGTCGTCTAGTGATGATGAAAACTAGAATCGTTATAAGGAGAATGGAGATGAGGAGAGCACCATGATGCTTGATTGTGAGCCTGACTTCCATTTGAGGGTAGGAAACACCGACTACTTATACATCCGTTGTCATTGTGGCAGTGACCCGTCGTGATGAACTGCCCGGTCCAATACCCGCAAACCTGGTTGCCCTCTGCAACACATTGACGTGTATAAGTCATGCCAAAGATCAGCTCCATCGTCCGCACCATCTTTCAAGCCATAACTCTACTGGCTTCAAGGGCGAGAAACACCGTCTCTAGCACAATCAGGCATGTTTCGAACTCGGCGCATCGACTTCCTTGTCTGACACCGGCATAAACGTCGTAGCAGACATGCCGGCAGAACCAACACCTCGAGGTGAACCCAGAGGTGCTACCTCCGCAACACTTGAGACAGAGCTATATCCGGCATTTCTAACATCGTATCGGCACTATACGACAACCACCAGCAAACAGGAGCAAGACCTTTCAGTCAGAGTCAGGTCGTAGCGGTAGTGGAGCTGGCGTAGCAGTGACGCTCTTCCCATGAACCTTGATGGACTACATCTGGTCTGCCTACTACATGGCAGTGATGGGTCGTCTCCACCTACTCACTTGCGAAGCAAGTGACAAGCGTCTTGACGATGCGGCTCCACATAGCCGGGGCTTCTCCGTGATGGTACAGGTCGCGGTCCGATCCTTTCGGTCAGGCGGCGGGACTGTAGAGCATTATTCGATGGTCAAGGCTGGGCTGGCAATTGCTGTAACCGGCATGGCTGCTCTGGGCGTGTTGGATAGAAGACGTCCGTCATGAGCTCGCGGAGACAGTTTGTAATTGTCAGTGACTCGAAAGTAGCACGGTACGGCAATTGCCTTCGACAATACTCCCATTTTCACGTTGGTAGGTTAAGGATTAAGGGCAGGGCCGCCAAGGTCAGCAGCAAATGTATCAGGGGTGGCTGAGAGCCTAGAAAGAGCAGCAAGCAAAGGACTTTCCATAACGAGACCACTTGTGTCCTTTGCAAAATGAGTGGTGCGAGCACCGCGCTTCCGGCTCTTAAACGACGGTAACGATACCTACTTCCCACGGAGACAGGCTGATAGCTCGCTCAATCCACATAAGCGCAGGGAAGCTCTCCAGGGCTACGGCTCAAACTCGCCGCGGCAGAATCGTCGAACAGCTGAACGCACATAAACACACGCGCGGAATCAAAATGTAGAAGAACAGATGGTAGGAATTTCCGAACCGCGTGCAGACTCTTCGGGACGGATGTGAGCGATGCTCCTCGACCTGTTCAAGACGGACGAGCTTGACCGTCGCGTGGCGAAGCCAGGCTGGTTCTGGTGTCTCGCCCACATGAAGTCCCGCAGACTATCAAGCAGATATTTGAAGCACAGAACCTTCTCGTGAGGATGCGTATGCAACATGAGCCACGAGATACGCGACATGTTTGATGCCATTGGTTACATCCGCTGTGGGTCAAACGCGACGTTTCCATA
Organism: Cytospora leucostoma; assembly: GCA_003795295.1. Taxonomy (NCBI): domain Eukaryota; kingdom Fungi; phylum Ascomycota; class Sordariomycetes; order Diaporthales; family Cytosporaceae; genus Cytospora; species Cytospora leucostoma. The sequence continues at coordinate 345,580 of LKEB01000026.1, read as the reverse complement.
TCCTGCAGAATTGGCACGCATGCACGCGCGGAAGCACAGCAACATGATCAGGCAGTACAAGCAGAGGCAAGGGCCATGTTACTACGAAAAGTCTGTCAGACCCGGCCGAGCCCAGATGCGAGGAGCACAAACTCATTCAAGCGCACCTGGTGCTCTTCCAATATCAATGCGACCATCTACTAGAAAAATGTCTCCCGTCATTGGCATCTCTCACCCACGAGGTAGCAAAGGTGAGAGACTTCCTAATCGAGGAATGTTGGTCTCCAGAGGACTCCCCGAAGGGAGTATGGCAACGCGACACTGTGGAAAGACGAGGTGACGGTCGTGGCAACTCTGTGAATACTTTTTGATCTGAAGAAGAAAGAAAGAAAAGAATCCTGAAAATTTCGCCGACGAGCAATGTTTAAGTAGTAAACTGACAACGCATCTGATTGGCTTGTTTGTGAGGTGGGGTTCTTACATAATACACGCTTCGTCCAGATGTCTTCCTAGGAGCCAACCTTGCCTGCCCGTACGGAAGACTCCGACTATCGCATGGATGAGCCTGACTTGCGACCACCATCCTCATACTTCGGTTAAATCCCATCTGTCGCCTACGACAGCTCTGCCGATGGACACCATTTTCGGGATTTCTTCGGCCAATCCCTGACCAACCCTTGAACGTCGAACTCAACAAGGTGCACGGGTCAAGCCTTCCGCACATACGACCAGCGGGTAGAGCCCTCGAGATGCCAGCAGACGAATACAAGTCAGCGGGCGGCGGTGCCCTACGAATCAAAGGCGCCAAGGTCAAGAAGAACAAGAAGAAGTCTAAGAAGGAAAAGAGCGACTTGGAAAAGAACCTTGCCACGAGAGAATTACCATCATCCAAGGACCCCAAGACAGAAGACGAGCCCGAGCAGGCGGTAGAGAACGGGGGAGACGACGATGCAGAGCCGGCCACAGCCCACAAGACAGAAGCGGAGCGGCGATTCGAAGAGGCTCGTAAGAAGAAGCTGCTGGAAAAGGCGGAGTCTGCCAGGCCGGAGCTGCTGAAGACGCACAAGGAACGAGTCGAGGAGCTCAATACCTACCTCTCAAAATTGTCCGAACACCACGATATGCCCAAGATCGGTCCCGGTTAAGACGGTGAAGGAGTTGGGGGGATTGTGGAGGGGGAATGCAAACACCAGATACTGGATTTGTTCACTGCCACTTTCCTGCTTGTGAAGGGCGTCACACGGCGAGGAGACCACCTACCAAGACAATAACCCCCTGCATCCAGGAGGGGCAGGGACTGTGTCAAGCAGGCTGTCCATCGCCACAATGTCTCCATGCACGAGTGGGCTACCACGAAAGAAACGGTCCGACGCCCGCGGAGATGATGCATCTGGCCGGTGGACCAGGGACAAGGTGGCTCTTGAGGGTGGTTCAGTGAGATGCAATCTGGCGCCGACGAGGAGGGTGCTCGCGAAGAGTGGTGATTGTCACCAAGCAGGGTGTACCTACCGGCTATGCCTACCATGTCGGGACACTGTCGAAAGGGAGGCTTGTCCATGGCATTGGGAGGTGCGAGAAGCCGCGTTACTTAGTTCAAGATACCCAAATATACTTCATTGCATATATACGGCCACATGGCTTGAGAATCTACTCAAGACCTACATGGAAATGCTCTACCTTCAGGGCTGAACATGTGAAAATATCAAGTTGCAGGTCATATATGACAAGAATCTACACGTTGCACTGCCGAATGCTGCTTCCAGTGTTGGCTGTTGTCCAGTAATCTACTTAGGCTGCCAGCATGACTGGACATAACCTTTGACAGTCAGCAGTTGTATGCAGCTTGTCGGATGGCATGTCGGATGGCATGGCGGCTTGGCAGCCTGGGCAGAGGGACAGAGGAGCAGAGATAGAAAGCACGGACCAAACTGGGTCCCACAGTCATACCGTAGTCATGGAATACGAGCCAGACGAGCCAGGAACTGGGCACTGCAGGGAAGTGCGCAAGCTGCCAGGATGTTGCCAAGATGCTGGATGCCCGGTCTGGCTTTCCGGCTCTGTGGATCAAGCGGAGCTTTCCACGGCCAGGGCCGAAACTTTACGCCCCACCGTAAGCTTTCACAGGTGGTGTAGGAAGATGAAGATCGACTTCTTTGGGAAGAAGGGGCAAGGCACTCAGGCAATCCCATGATTCTGCAAGAAAATAAGCTTCATGAAGGAGAGGAGGGGGGAAACAACATGGTAGCTTAAATGTACCTAGGTATGTTACACTGTAACTTTCGTAAGCAATGGGTATATACCAGGCTACCTACACCGTGCCCAAAACATATGTTGGGGCAGAGAGATTCAGAGGCTCGGAGGCCCGGAGGCTCGGAGGCGGCGGCAGACATCTGGAGAACTGTTGTGACATGATACATCTTGCCATTCAACGTCCCAGGGTCATGTGCTACTCCCACACCTTGCCTGCTTGCATAGTCTCTCAGCAACTGTATGGTCCATTCGCAGGAGCATACACAGTATCGCGCGATGACAGCCAGCACAGCTTTCACTGTTACCATCCTATGATACTGTGAGCTGCAGTGCCATGGGATCGGCAGACGTGTTTTGTTCGGATGGTTTTGGTCGTGCAGGACAGCGGGCCACGGGCGTGGCATGAATACGAGCACACTTGCGAAACTGGAGAACTTGAGACCCTGAGACCACATGTGGCTACTACGATCTAGTACTAGTATAGTACTATGTATATCTGTTGAAGCCCCAAAGGCGGCTTCGTCGGCTTCGCGGGGCTTCTCGCCCAACACATGTCTCGATCTGTCACTCGGCTGCCTGTCTGCTTGCAGCGCAAACTGCAATGACGCGATGCGTCAGCGCATTGCCTGATAACAATACGAGAAGGATTGATAGCTTGGCCCGCGGTAACCTTGGGTACTGTATACCTAGGTAGCTAGAGTACCATGATGCTAACAAGGAGCGGATATGATCACCCACTGTTTCCTGTTCTTTTCCCGAAGAACACAACGAAAAACGAGGCCGAAAAAAACAGGAAACAAGGAAATATTGAGTGCAGAGTCATACTATGTAGTACCCTAGATAGGTAATTAGTTGTCTGGGGTGACACTGACTAGTGCCGTGCCATCCATATCTGCCATGTTTCATCCGGCCATTCGGGGTGGGGGTGACGTTGACGGCGGCAGATGGGGAAGTTGAAAGTTTGGCTCTCGAAAAACACCTGCAAATCCGTACTGTGTATACCTATTGCCAATCGCTTGAGAATATTCTCGTAGTCTGCCACAGAGCCCTCTAGCTTGATGGTGGGCATCCATTTGCAGTAACTGTCCTGTTTCACTGCGCATCTTCAAGCCAATGGCGCGTCACGATCGCTGGCAGTAAGTTGAGGATGGCTGATTTGGATTGCACTTGCCTGTTTGAACAGAACAGAACAGAACAGCGGAAAACACCTGGGCAGCTACCTACAAGTTACATGGTACGTACAAGCAACCCATCCGCCCCTGCCCCATTCAGATGCACACTATTACGCTTTCAGGACATCTGGAGCCGCAGGAGCACTGGGGCTTTACAGCAGCTCCACCACTGAGCCCAGCTCGTACAGACTATTGGGCCCCGGCCAGCCGTGCTCGGCGCTTTTATATGTATGGACCAGAGATTCTCTCCCCCCCCCTCTCTCTCACAGCTGGGGTGCCCACACTACACATCGCTTTTCACACCTCTTTTTTGAGCCTCGTCTGCTTGCTTGCTTGTGTCTGTCTGCTTCTGTGCTTCTGTACTTGTGAAGATCTTAACTCCGGCCATATTTCGCCACCGTCTCTACCTGAAAAAGAAAGGACTACTGTCTGCAACCGACAACCCAACAGCGGCACAATCTTCTCCGCTAAATATTGATACCGACACATATTCCTGCCATTACGAACCAGAGCACACACTCCATAGTAATTGTAGTGGCTGTGTTTGGTACCGGTAGTCTGATAGTGTGAGGGGGGGCGACCACTCGACCTATCTCGACACAGGGCGTCTCTCGAAACCTGCATATCCACCAGCCATCTTTTCCATTCGTTACGTCCTTGACGTCCAGGATCCATCCACCATTCTGTGTGTCCCAGGAGTATCCCGGAACCTGCCGTACTAAAGTGTCGCCAGCCTTGGAACTATCCTGTGTATAATACACCCCAGGTCTCACTCGCTGCAGGCGCACAAGGACGGGGTACGCGTCTAGCCGAAAAACTCACCCATCGTCAACCGTCATCGCCATCACCATCGCCCTCACTGCACGATCCCCGGGCCCCATACATGCACGTCTGGACGCCAAGATAAGCTGATAGCCGATCTTTCTCGTCCCAAGGCTCAAGCTTCTGGCGTGGCGGTTCCACTTTCGGCACCTATCCTCTCAGGCCTCCGCCCCATCGTGCACACCGGTGGCTTCTCTGCATCTACTTGAAATACCCGCGCGTCCTCGCCATTTTCATTCTTCCTCCCGACTTTCTTGTTTACCGGAAACGATGATGATGATGATGATGATGGCTTCAAAAGAACCCAAGGACGTCGAGGCTCTCGGAGCGGAATTGCCAATGGAAAACCAGGAGAAGCAGATCCTGAGGGAGATGGATGACCACGCTGTATCACGACCCGACTCGCGACCCAGGACCATGGCCACCCGAAGGAAACTGTTGCTGGCGCTGTTGATTTTCGCCTTGACAACTCTTGGCTTCTCATCGACTCACCATATTCGAATGCCATGCCACAAGAGCGATGGAAATGTTGAGCATGTTGTTGTGGATGCCGAGAACTCCTCACCGTCGTCTCTGTCTGGCTTGAGCTCAGTCGACTCTCTTCGTGAGATGCTGGGGAAATATGTTCCTGCTACATCCCGCCAACAGGAAGAGGCCCAGATGGCCAAACGCCAAGATGACAGCTCTTCAGCATCAGCGGCTGTGGCCAGCGCTCCAACTTCGGTCGCCACGTCGGCGCCAACAACGAGCGTGGTTGCTGCCGTTTCGGCATCCAGCTCTGAGGAGCAAACTACTCCAGCAAGTACTGCCGCGGCCGCTACTACGCCAGCGACTAGCTCTGAGGCCGCGACAACGCCTACAACCAGCGCTGAGGCTACTACGCCGACAACCACCGCCCAGGCCGCTACTACGCCAAGTTCTAGCTCTGAGGCCGCGACAACGCCAACAAGCAGTGCCGAAGCTACTACGCCGACAACCACCGCTAAAGTTGATACTACTTCAGCTTCTAGCTCTGAGGCTACTACAACACCAACTTCTAGCTCTAAAGCTTCCACCACGCCGACTTCTAGCTCCGAGGCTGTAACCACGCCAACAACCACCCCCAAGGCTACGACTACGCAATCTGCCAGCGTTGAAACGACAACAGCTCAAACGACCGTGGAACAGACAACTACAGCTACACAAACTCCCTCAGAATCTGCTTCTTCTGGTAAGTCCTCCACCACAGCTGCCTCCACCACAGCTGCCTCCACTACAGCTGCCTCCACTACAGCTGTCTCTACCACATCTGCCTCTACACAACCAACCTCTACCCCCGCTACCTCAAGCGACAGGGTGTCGTCTGCTGGGACAACCGTCGTCGTTATCACCGCATCTGCCTCTTCCGCTACACCCGCCTCTTCCACCCCTTCTACATCTTCTGAAAGTCAGTACGACTCATCTTCGTCTTTAGCTGTCCTTACATCCTCCTCCTTGACGCCCTCCACCTTCACCTCCACTTCCACCATCTCCGCCACCCCCACCACTTCCGCTACCTCATCAGCCTTATCATCCACGTCGTCCTCGTCTCACTCCTCTTCCACAATTACCGTCACCGTCACTGCAAGTGATGCTACAGGCACCACCAGTGTCTCTAGCTCCAGCACCTCGTCTCCATCCTCATCCGTTGTCATCGTCACCGTTACCGCAAGTAGCTCTGCGGACACTACCAGTGTTTCCAGCACTTCGTCGACAGCTTCCTCAGTTGGTACGTCGGCATAGTTTTCGCGCTCCACCAAGTTTGGAACACCTCCTCTGGGACTCATCCCTATGAATGCTATCCTGGCAGACTGCCTCCCTGGGATGACCCCATGGGAAGGTTTCGTCAGCTAGTGTTTCGTTTGGGGATGGTCCCAGCAGTGTGGAGTCGCTAGATACAATCGCAGACGACCAGGGCAATCATATACCACAAGTTTCATAAGGACCGCGACTAACTTGAAACTCATAGGCTCTACAACAAGCCAGGACACAACCTTGACGACGTCAACCCCGACAACAACATCAACCGAGTCCACGACAAGTTCGCAGTCATCGACAAAGGTGCTCAAGACCTTGACGTCCACGTTGGCAGATGGAGGCATCTCGGTCGTTACACAGACTTCATACTCCTACGTAAACGCTGAGCCTACCGGAGGCTCCACAACTACCCGAGCGGCCGCAAGCCTGCAGACGAATGCCGCGGCTGCCGCGATGCACCCAGGCCTTCCTGGTAGTTTTGCTATTGCCGCTGGCCTTTCCTACTACATCTTCGGAATGTAGGGCGGCCGTCGAGACGGTAGAAACCAATGGATGACGGAAAGGCAGTCATTGTGCGCGTTTTGCTTTTTTTTTCAGATTGTGTGTTTTGCGAGCATCATTGCGGCGTCCGGGCATTTGCATTTGCATAGCATTATGGGAATGGGCACAGCGGGATACGGCGGCCAACAGTATCATACCACTCTTTGCATAGCGTTTTGGATTTATCGAACGGAAAAATAGACGGGAAGGAGCCTCCATCGATGATGGAATATGGGGAGATAGGGTCAGCCTGATGGGAACAAATTTTGAGATGACAATTTCAAGATTCTGACAGCATGGTAGGACATGTGTACGCCGGAACCTTGCAACCTAATAATGAAGTATTTCGAAATCGTACCGCGCTGAATAGATTCCAGCAAACTCTACTGTCATATAGCTAGTATACAATAGTCTCCTTGACAAAATCATCAGAAGTCAATGAATATTAATATATAACCTTTCATCAATAGTCATCATTCGGCTCGATGACGAGCTTGGAATAGCTGCACAGACGGTCAGAAAGGGGATACGCTAGAACATCTGCAAGCCCCCGTAGTCCCTCTATCTGTGCCTTAGCCAGTCCGTGAAGTCTTCTACGACTCCGATACCCCAGCCCCTGCTGATCGTCGCGTCCTGAACTACGTGGAGATCTTCTGCCATTAACCCACAAGGAGAGCAGTGCTACTTACTGTACTATGATTGATGAGAAGGCCTACAACGCCGGTAAGTAAGGGAGTCCGCTCGAGCATATCTACCTTGAGGTCCCAGGTGAGATACACTACCTACCTACCTACCTACCTATCTAAACCTACTTCTTATCAGGCAGGGAGAGTTCTGCAATTGCATCGTCCTCGACTTCTCAAAACCCAGTAAGAAAATCGTTGTCTATCCAGTCGGTCACTTCGCTGATAGTTGGGAAAATGGACGCTGGGAAATCCGCCGTGAGATCTCGGAGTCGGGCAAGATGTGAAGTCCGAGGCGCTGGGTCTCGAGTATCCCACATCTTGTGTCGAATAGGCTTCCGAATGTCAAGCGTGCTCACGCCCTGAACCATAGCCCTCGATTGATCCCGGACCCCGAGGTGCATATTATTCGCGGTTATAGAAGCCCAGATGTGCAGAAGTTCACCGGTATCGCATGTCTTCTTCTCGTCGAGATCCCTGTGGTATGCGGCAAGGACTCGACCCACATCCGCAATTGGACATGGCATGCAGGCGATGAAGAGGAGAGAGGTGGACCTGATCACTACTTGGGCATGTCAAATGTTCCCGACAAGTTGTGGTCTCAAGTGTTGGTATCGATAAGAGCTCATGCGCCACACCACGCCAAGATATCCCCCCCCCCTGCAGGGCTGACAGTGCTAATGAACAGGGGGTGGACGGAAAGAGCGCGTAGTGGCCTCGACGCTGACGACAGATTACATGTGATGGAGGATCACCCTCTGAAATTCGTCAACACTACAGTACCTAGGTAGTCTATCTCCTCAGCCAAGCCAATGTCAGGCACAGACAAGAGATATCAGACGACCAGGTGTACACCCATGACTATCCACCGCATACAATAGAATCAACTTGCGACGACTCCTGACACGCGCAATTGAATCCGCCGTCTCCGGGCGCAATTCCGTTCCTCGCGGCTTGAGCTTCATGATACTAGTGGCATTTGTAGCTTGCGTCGGCAAGTAACGCCATGTCCAACAACCTCGATCCTTCACGAGATAGCGCCGTCAACGTCACTTCCAACGACCTGCTAAGCGACAAGGAGAACGTCAGAGCTCTTTCGCGATCACCACATCCCTACCACCGGCAGAAGTGGGAGCTACTGGAACCCTCGGATACGTTTGCCTCCCGTGCCAGCTCCATACCTACCCACGAACTCGACGATGTGCACGACCAACTTCTACCGCCACCCAGTTTCACAAGAGACTCGACCTCGACTACCGACAGCGGCACTGAAGCTGACGATGAGAATCTCATGAAGAGGCTACCTGCCCCTAGGGCAAGATTACACAAGGGGCTCCGGGGTAGACCTGAACCGTCCTCCGGGGTGGCGACGCCACTGTTGAATCCAACAGTCGCAGATGGCAACCCAGACATTATAGGGAACCCTAAGGGCAGGATAATAGAAGATCACAAGAGATCTGCAGCGGGGAGGACAAAACGCAACAAAGAGGTCTCTAGGAGAGGTTGTGAGGTTCTGCTGCTGTCAGCATTGGCATATGGCGTCACAAGTAACCCGAATGTCAAGACTATCGTCGCATCATGGTCAAAGGGTATGTTCCCATTTTGACATCCTCATGATATATAGTACTGATTCTTGACCAGAGCTGCAAGTCCAATGCGCATTGTTCGCAGCGCTGCTGGTCCTCTATCCACTCCGAGCCATCATATGGGCGTATACTAGAGGCCAGCCTCCAAGCAGGAGATTGCCTCTCTCAGTGCCCTCGTCCTTTGATCCTGCTCCAGTTCTATATCCCCAGGTGCTCCCAATCCTTGTTGCCCTCCTCACGGCAACAAGTGTGAAGGATGCCGTCCTTCTGAACCTCATCCTCAGCATCGCTTCTCTACCCAGGGCTCTCATTCCGACTACCGTTACCGTCGACATCATAGATCCGCTGCATTGGGTTATCTCATGTCTACCTATCCTCTCATACGAGGCAAGCGTGACTTTGCGCGCCTCTGAGGAATCGCATCGGTCGACACTTCCACGAGACTTGCTGGTCCTTCTCTACCCCCTGCATCAGACTTTATGTGTCATCCTCAACCACTTAACAACCACCAGCCTCCTTCCAGCTGAACTTCAACTTCTTTCAGTGTCTCTCATCAACCTTCTGGTTCTGGCTAGCTCACCACAAGCGACCATTCTGCAGGCGGTCCTCTGGATAGGAGGACTTGGAGTCATTATATCCTGCGGATCAGTCATCAGATGGGGCATCGCACTGGCCAGAGTACCGAAATGGCGTTTTCAGCGGGTTACAACCGGTACGAAGCGGGTTTCATTGTCCAAAACGATCTTCAATATGCTATCTCCGAGAAAGCTCAAGATCGACTATGGCTCTGAGACTGAGGGCTCCGTCAGATTTTCCGACGCTACTACTGATGAAGACGACATCAAAAGAGTTTCGTCATCTCGGCGGAAGTCCAGATTGCCGCATGGGGACGAGCTTGGGGAAGGTGCCAGTCTCGCGAAAGCTGAGACAATTTCCTATGCGCGTGAGAACGAGACAGGAATCGGTTCTACCGATGATGCACATAATTCTGCCTTCCACTCCAGAAGGCACTCGTTACCATTCGCAACGAAGATCTTGAATCGATCCAAGACTTATACTCCCTCAGGTCGACGAAAGAGATCGGCATCCTCGAGTGTGCGTTCCTTTTTCTCCCTTACACAGTCGCAAGCAGCCACCCGAAAGTGGTTGTATGCTGCCTGGCTATACATGTGTATCGTCATCATCATACTCGGAGCTGTTAGAACCTATGTTCAACATTACGCACTGGACGGCCAAGAGCCCATTGGCTGGGCTCTGGGTTACCTCTTTGGCGATATATCGTGGTTTAGGTTCCAAGTTGTACAAGCGAATCTAGAACGTTGGATCTGCCTCACACCTCGACTGGGTGACGACGATGAACAAACATGCTACCTAGGCTGGGTCCAGCATCTGCGTGTCTCTTCAATCGGCGAGGCCAACACAAGACTGTTGCTTGCTGCTTATTGGGCCGCCGTGATCGTCGTCGGATTGGCGGTGGTCTTCCGGCTCTCACCGTTCTACGAGGTGGATACTCTTCGCAAGGTCTTCCACTTCATGATGGTAGCCATGTTCTTGCCATCAATATATATCGACCCGACCTGGTGTGCGGTAGCTCTCGCCCTCGCTCTAGCAATATTCCTACTCCTGGACCTGCTTCGAGCAAGCCAACTTCCACCACTCTCCAAGCCCATCACGAACTTCCTCCACCCGTATACCGACGGGAGAGACCACTGCGGACCTGTTGTCATATCCCACATCTTCTTGCTTATCGGCTGCGCCATACCTCTGTGGCTCAGCCTCGCCTCCCTCCCCCGGACAGGGAGCAGCCATATGGCAGGCTGGGAGGTCCCGACCCGCGAGCTCAGCATGGTCGCGGGGGTTGTGTGTGTCGGGCTCGGCGACGCGGCTGCCTCGCTGATAGGCAGGCGCTACGGCCACCACAAGTGGTCCTGGGAGGGAGGCAAGAGCTACGAGGGGAGCCTGGCGTTCGTCGTAGCTGTCTTCTTTGGCCTGATGGCTGCCAACATCTGGCTGAAGGTCGGCGGCTGGCCTATTACCTCCCAACCTGGCGATCCTCGGGGGACACCGCGGGACTTCGATTCGATCCGGAGTGGCCTGCTTGAGTGGGATTGGCTGAGGGTGGTTCGCGGTACTGGTCTTTGTGCCGGGTCTGCCAGTGTGACCGAGGCGGTCCTCACCGGCGGCAACGACAATGTGGTGGTGCCGATAGTCCTGTGGACTTGTGTGAAAGGCTTGGGGCTGTGAGCAAAGCTAAAGACTGACAATCTGCTACCTCAGGTCCAGAGGAGTGTGTGTCTTGACTGTGGAGTGGGGCAGTCCAGGACTGCGCTGCCTTGTCAGACATAGGCGCACAGGTACGGGATATATAGATTATAGATACCTACACTTGCTGTTCAGGGACTCGTTGAGTCTCATTGGAGATGTAGCAAATTGATGAAGGCTATCTCTGCACCTTACGAGCAATTCACCCGTGAATATTCGAGTTAGCCCTTCGTGGCAACCTTCCCTCCATAATTTGGGGTTAAGGGGGTCCCACGGTGTAGTTACCCATGTTGTGGTTGCCTACGGTATGCCTTTCTCCGGCGCGCTATCCTAATCATCGAATGATAACTACCTGCGTAGTTACTCCTAGCCCTGGAGAGTGATCTGGTTTTTTGCAAAGAGAAGGTACCTTTATGAGATCTAAGAGAGCCTCGTGCTGTCAAATCAATTTGGAACCTTGATGTCGTACGGATGTCCATACGACGGATCATGAAAACAGGGCGCAGTATGGACAGTCTCGCCCAAACCATCCCAGAAGGAAGCGGAACAGACTGCGTAGCCGAGGTCGGGGTCATCCACCAGAAACATCCCATCTTTTTCAGTATCGAAGATTCTATATCGCCTACAGGGCTGGGCTGGCCAACGATTATATGCTTTTGACCATTGCGTTACCTGCTTGAATGCTATTTGCCGGCCCCGAAACAGGATATCTCTATGCAACATCTGCCCTCCCGAAGTCTATGCCAGAACGCCGGCTACACAGGAACTGTGCTTGATCTCTCGTGGGAATCATGTTACCAAGTCTTCTAAGATGGCTTCCAACTCCTCTTTCCGGAAAGGTAGACTTAACAATTCTGTGCCCAGTACGTCCTTGCGGCTCGTAATCATCTGGTGATCGTGGAATCTAGAAGTTCTCTCGTCAGTTGCTTCCCTCTATCAACAGATCTCGAGATCCCAAAGTCGGAAGAGGATCACTCACTCCTTCAGCAGCGTCCTGAAGGCCATCTCAGAGCTGCAGATGAACTCCTCCACCGCCTTGTTATACAGCATGCGGTACTCCACCCCGGGATTCTCCCCGCCCCCCGGCCCCCGGAGACCACCACCCTCGTCGTCCATGGCGACGAGGACCTCGCCGACCAGCAGCCTGAACAGGCTCTTGGCGTTGTCGGGGAGCGACCTCAGCACGAAGGCCACGCCGTCCTTGCCGCCGACGCGCCTCGCCCTGCGGCCCAGCAGCTCGTGCACCTCGTCGACGACCTCGAGCTCGGCGGCGGTGCGGGGCGCGAGCGTGGTGCAGTCGTGGAAGGCGAAGCCGAAGGACGAGCGCTGGCCGCTGTCCCACAGGAGCGGGAAGTCGGGCGTGTCGGCGGAGCAGGCCAGGCGCACGCCCGGGTGGCCCGCCAGCTGGGAGAGGATGGTCTGGAAGGAGGACCTGCGCAGCGGGGGCGCGTCGGCCGAGTTGAGGATGATGGTCAGGGTGATGTCGGTGGACGAGAGGAGGGCCAGGACGTCCTGGAGGAGCGCGACCGGGTTGCCGGACGTGAGCTTGTAGGACGGGTCTATGGCGCTGCTGACGGTGGAGAGGATCTCGCGGATCGTGATGGTGTGGACGTAGCCGTTGATTACGATCATCTTGTGCGCCTGGTGGTCGGGGATCTTGGCGTGCAGGTGCTTCGCGAAGCGGTGGAGGAGGGTCTGCTTGGACCCGTGGCCGTAGAGGCAGATGCTGAAGCCCTCGGCCAGCTCGAATGCCCACTGACCGAAGGACTCCGCGTGGAGGTCTTCGAGGAACTTGATGTCCGCCTCGTGGGGGTCCTTGAAGTCGCGTACTATGGAGAAGTACTCGTCGTGCGTGAGCAGCTCGAGGGACGCCAATGTGTTGTTGGACGTCTTGGTCAGCCCAGGTTTGTTCTGGAAGAAGTACATCTCATGCGGCGGGAGATCTCGCGGCGGTGTTGGCGATTTCTTCCTAGCGACGGCCTTTCTTGGCCGACCGCGAGGCCTCTTGGATGGCGTAGCCGCAGCGCTTGCTGCCCCGTCGTCCTCGGCGTCCTCAACTTGTCGGCCCGCTTGCTCCTCTCTTTCACCATCCTCATCCGCGCTGGACTCGTAGATCTCCCGTGCAAGGCCCTCATCGCCCGCCTCGTCGTCGCTTACATCGCCGGCTACAACACGGTCGATGAGGGCTCTGGCACTCTTCCGCCTGGCTGACCTGTCCGCTATGGTGCGACGCCCTGGTGTGTCGGTGCCGTTGACGCCGATAGCCTTGCGTGGTGTTTCAAAGCCTGCCTTGTGTGCCGTATGTGATCCTTTCGGCGTCGAAGCCGTGGCCCCAACCAATACATTCGCTTTCACAGGTGTACCGGCGATTTTCGGAGGGCGTCCGCGCCTTTTTGGTGTCGGCGCGGGGGCAATGTCGGGCTCTCCCAACTCGTCCTTGTGTATATCATCTTTTCTGACGTTTCCTGGCTCGCTCTTCTCCATTTCATCTTTGCTGCTCTCAGCCTCGTTATCGGGCTCGGGCTCGGGTTCGCGCCTCGTATAAGTTTTGCGTCGCTTCGTTGGAGTGTGCTCCAGAGTCGTCTCCTCCGGTTCGAGATCCTGAATATATCTTTTAGGCGCTGTTCGGACCCGTGTCGGTCTGGACTCAACTGCACCCGCCGCTTGCTTCTTCGGCGGCATATTGGGCAAGAAGCTTTGAGTCTTTGGCTGCGTCCAAAATAATCCCCTTTATTACCCTTGTTCTCTTCCAGGCCCTGCAGGGCTACCTAGGTGAGCAAGTAGGCATATATTGGGTGCAGAAATCGGCTTAACGCGGTTCATTGAGCAGGCGCGTCGTGATACGCGACTTACTTGGAGCTGTCAGCGCTATGACCACACCTTATTTGCACGTCGCTTCTTCACACCTCCCGTCTTCCTTCGGTCCTTCCTTCTTTTCCATATTTGTTCATTCGCTTAATGTTGATCAACCTCCCCATAGCATGGGAACATTGAAGAAATGAATCTCAACCTCTCAGCCTCCTTGAATATCTTCAAGCTCATCGCAAACCCTTCTCTATGCCTTCCTCATGCAGTTATACCAACCTTCAAGGACCTGCCAATACCCTTGAACTCGGCCTTCGAGAGCAAGGGAAAGGACGTCAAGATTGATATCAAGGCCGTTGTGCTTGATAAAGATGATTGTTTTGCCGTTCCGGAAACAAACGAGATTCATAAGCCATACCAGGTAATTACCTGTCTGCTTCGCTTACACCATGTGGAGTCTTTGAGCTGATCACTTGCGGAAGGAACGCTTCGATGCCCTGAGAGCAGCCTATCCAGGCCGTCGACTTCTCATTGTGTCCAACACTGCCGGCGCTCTTAGCTATGATCCCAAGCGGGAGCTGGCCACGGAACTGGAGAAGGCCACCGGTGTGACGGTGCTGTCTCACAAAACCAAAAAGCCCGGCTGTGGTGCCGAGATCATGGAGTATTTCCGAAACCACCCTGAAACGGGCGTCACCAGTCCCAGCCAAATTGCCGTTGTTGGAGACAGGTTATCCACCGACATCATGCTGGCCAACCTGATGGGCAGCTACGGTCTCTGGGTCAAGGACGGCGTGGTTCCCCTTCAACGGAAGAGCATCGTGAGAACCTCCGCTATTCCATGTTCTGCTATGTGGTGCTGATATGACAACACAGTTTTCGAGAATTGAGCAGAGGTTTGGACCGTATTTACTGGGTCGCGGTTATACTCCGCCGCAGCCATAGCACCCAGTCACATGATCCGGACTAGTGTTATTGCAGTAAGGAGCCTTCTGCCTGTACTCATCTGGTGTGCCCCTCTCCTCTGCTACCACCAGGAGCCCCTCCCTTGACTTCTTCGCCTGCTGGTGGACAAGAGTCTTTAAGTGCCAGAAGGGAGGCTGAGTCTGAGGTGAGATCTTTCATGATCTTGTCCATCACCTCCATGGGACTCCGAGCATTACAGGATGTTAACCTACGAAGAGGTGCCTTTATCAAGGCCTATCTTGCTTCACTTGTCTTTGTCGGATATGTCCATGGACTGGCTGCTATGCGGACTCAACATGTGACTACGACCGGTCCTGCCTGGGTCTTGAGCTCCAACATCAGATCGCGGACTTGGCCCAAACATCCTACTCACTTCCATACCTGCTATTCACAATACCTGCGGACTTTGTTCTTGCGGCGGGGATACAGGATAAGCGGGTCACCAGCAAACTTGGTGTCCATTCTTGGTGTATTGTTCACCTTACCCTCGAGGGTGGCCCCCGTTCCATGGTACCCCACGCTGTCTCTGCGGCCTACCAGCTCGTAGGAAATTTTGCAGTGAGATCGGATCGTCAGGGAAGCACTTCAAAGCTAATGAATCACTTATTTTGCTATTGTGAGCCAGAATTTGTTGACCCTTCTGATTGAAGCAATACCATTCAATTCACAAGGCCATTGAGTGATTCGATTGAAGCCGGTCGAGCCCTTGGGCCATAAAAGACCGTTTTCTTCCTTGACTTACATCGATCCAAACAACCTGAGATACTTCCATCAACTTGATTCTTTCTTCGAAAGCAAAGCCGTTGAGGATCCTATTTCGCGATCTCGATCGCGATTACCTGTCCTGCAACCCTATCAGACAGCACCCAAGCACTCACAGATTCACCCACTACCCAGAGCAGCCAACAAGATGGGCGGCAAACGCTGGACCGCCGAGGAGGAGTCT
Organism: Cytospora leucostoma; assembly: GCA_003795295.1. NCBI lineage: Eukaryota > Fungi > Ascomycota > Sordariomycetes > Diaporthales > Cytosporaceae > Cytospora > Cytospora leucostoma. The sequence goes on along the minus strand of LKEB01000026.1, from coordinate 329,793 downwards.
ATCTTCTGGCGAGACATTGCACGCAGCGCTCCCACGAGCTCGACTGTAAAGGGCAAGAAGGGTGAGAAGGCCCGGGCCCGGACAAGCTGGCGTCCGCTGGTCAAGCGCATGAAACGCCGCATGAAGGAGGTTCACCCCAACATGGTGGCCAGGCGCGAGTACACTACCTTCAGTTGCTGTCAGTACACCAAGAAAATCTGTCGGAGGCCTCGCCGAGCATTATCGCTGACACATGTGTCTAGACGAGCACTACTTCCAGAACTACATCCAGGGGAAGTGTTCGCCTAACGCTGGACCCTATGTCGCTGAGTACAAGGCTTGGCTGCAGAGAAAGCAGGCTGGACGTGAGTTATTTTGACCCAATCCATCGATAGACCCGCGATTTGCTAATACAAATCTGCAGCTGCTCCTCGTCTTTCGTCCGAGGCTTTGGCGACAATCAAGCACAATACTCGGGCTGCCCAACGCCAGAAGGGTGAGTTCATGGTGTTCGAAGTCGAGGTGCATCCTGCATCTTACTGATCCGTGAGTAGTCGCCCGGCGCCTCGTGGCCCTCGCACCCGCTGCACCTCATGTTGGCAATGCGACCCAGATGGCTCCCGCGGCCCCTATGCAGCCAGTCTCCTTCAATTCGTCGACTGTCCTGACTACCGCTCCTGTCACGCCTGATCTGGACGAAATCTCTGTCACGTCCTCCCAGGGCCTGTCTTCTGAGAGCGCCAGTCCCCAGGAGGTTCATTACGGCCAATTCATGCCCGCAAACGAGGGCCATTCGTACCCCTCCAGCACCGGAAGTTCTGAGGAGGCCTCGATGAGCCATACTCAGCGCATGACTGCTCACACAACCACCCAGGGCAACGGCGATTTCGTCTTCAATGGCTCGATGCAGAACCAACCCAGCGCCAGCTACAATGGCCTGGGCTATGGCGGCTTTATGCCTGCTCCGCACGCACACGGTCGTGGCAACTCCAATGACCTTCCCACCCACTTCTTCGACTACCTTGCCGCCCAGTTCAGACTTGGCAATGGTGGCGTCGGTCAGGCCTACGGTCCCTACGCCTACAATCGTGCCGGCGTCTACTCGAGCTGCAACGCACACGAGCCCCGTCTTGGCTCGGAACCGGATCTCGACTTCATCGACCCGGCACTTGAACGCATCACCAAGCAGTTCTCCAGCTCTGTCTAACGGGAGCATGCACTTCACTCATTCAAAGGAGACGAAATTCCCAGACCGGTCTACCAGCTACGCGCAGGTTTCACTGTGGGCGTTGTCTGCTCGTTCATGGCATAGTGCTGAACTTGGTGTTTGAAAAGTTATTGCTTGTTTGGTTATTACTGGTTCTGTCTGAGACGTGGGGTGAGTAGAGGGAAGCTAAGATCACATGATTTCGCCGGTATGCGATGCCAACGCTTGTTAGCCCAAGACATGGCTGCGTACAGTCTCGCTGTGGTCTGCGTCTTGTTGAAGGCTCACTTGATGTTTTCTTTTCCCCAAATCACAGTATGGTAGTGGCAATGCCCGCGAAAGGGCTCATACCTCATGCAGATATTCAGGTAGCCAATGAAAAAGGTTGAAATTGAAGTATGCTACTCGTCCTCCGTCCGTACACTACATTCAGCGACATGTAAGAGGCGCTGGAACCGTAGACTCATTGCTATACGTGTCCGGGCCCTAGCCCCATCCGTGATGTATCCCAGCGAAGCGTACATTAACACCTCTCACACCGAGGGGCCGCTGAGCCCGCTGACGATCTTGTCCACCTCCTCCTCGTCAACATCATCACCAGACCGCGCCGTCAGGCACGAGGAGTGGAGCCAAACGCGCGCACTCCCGCTAGAGGCCGAAGCACCGAGGAGCCCACCCCTCAGCAGCCCTACATTGGAGCTCCTGACGCCGCCCCCGACGATGATCTCGAGCCCAGCCCCACCCGGCCGGCCAGCGAGTCGCAGGACATGAGACAGCGTCTCGATGTTGTCCGCCGCCGAGCCCGGCCCGCCAGAGGTCAGTATGCCGTCGAAACCGCAGTCCGCGACGGCCTGCAGGGCGTCCTCGATAGCGACGACCGACGGGCCGGCATCTCCACCGCTTACTCTGCTCTTGCTGCTGCCCAGGACGTCATCGAAGGCGCGGTGGAAGACGCACGCGAGCGGGCGCGCCAGCCGCACGAGCTCCCTGTTCCTGTCCACGTCCACGGCCACCAGCGCCCGCCCGTGCTCCCCCGCGCCCGCCGGCTGCACCTCCCTCAGGACCCCGAACACGAAGCCGTCGCCCCTCTCCGGCCGCAGGTGCCCGCCCCCCCTGAAGCGGAGCACGGCTTCCCTCATCTCGGCGATCTCGGTGTCCGAGTAGACGAAGTCGGCAGGCTCGCCGCCTGGTCTAGGGGCCCCCCGGGGCCTGATCATTATCCGCAGCGGGGCGGGCGAGTCCGACAGGGGTCCGACCTCCGACTCGGCCGGCGTCAGGCCGCCGTGGGGGTATGAGCCGGCGCGGTTGACCTCGAGGCGCGTGGCGCCTCGCGAGAGGGCGATCCTGGCGGAGGTCGGGGAGAAGATGGGGACTTCGAGGCCCGTCATGGCTTGTTTTGTGTGGGGGTCGCTGTTTGCCTTGGTCCCTTCTTCATGTAACTTATTCTTCCGTTTTATTTTCTATTCCCCTTGTTTCTTAGCTTTCCTGGATTTGGCCGACAAGGAGGGACCTTAGTCTCTGTTGTCAATGCGGCCGATATGATGAGAGTCGACGAAAGCTGTTGCGTTCGATGTGCGAGTCTCCCTGTGGTGGGGAACGGTCAATCCGCCCCGTCGCCGCACATTTAGCAGCCTCCTCACTGCAGACTGCAATACAACTTTGCACCCAAGTGTGGTAGGTATAGTAGTAATTTATATAGTAGTAGCAGGTATAGTATGATAGGTATAGTTGTAGTAGTACATGCATTTCTGAAGATGAACACGATGGTTTTCAAAGCATAAAGACGTGTTAATCAAATATATTTACCGCTTGATTACAATAACGATACATCAACTCATATAGGTATGCATAGTATTACATCCTCTTCATATCACACAACCCGCCCACGAAACACTGTGGCGAGTGATCCTAATGATCCCACTCGGCATCAATCTTCTCCCAGTTGTCCAAGAAGCCCTTGAACCACTTGACTCCCAGGCCAGGGTCCAGAGAGCCCGTGGTGGCCCGGATGGAGTGCATGGACAGCTGCGGCAGGCCAACATCGATCGACTTGACGCCCAACGCAGAGCTGAGCGCGGGGCCGATGGTGCCTCCGGAGCGGGAGTCGTTCCTGATGATAAAGAACTGGTTTTTGGTCCCGCTGATCTCCGCCACCCTGTTGACTATCGTCGTGCTGATGCTGTCCGTCGTCAAGTGCCCGTTGCTGTCGGAGCCAATAGTGATGCCTACGTTTAGCAGCGGGAGGTGCTCGGACTGATATTTCTCCAGGAAGTTGGGATTGGCAGCGCTGCGCAAGGGTTAGACGCGATCCCGGACCATGGAGGAAGAAAAGAATACAGGAGGGTTTCGGGAGAGGAGGAGATTACTTACTGAGTCACATCGGCCGAGACGAGGAACGACCGCGCGAGGGTCTGTCCCACAATCCCGGGGCCGAATGCCTTTCCGGCGTTGGCCGAAAGGGCTTCCACGGTGCGCTCGATGACCGAGGGCAGGAAGTTGCCCCTTGCGCCCTGTCGGAGCAAGGAGCCGATCTCTTCATCGTCGAAAAGCGCCACGAGCTTGATGCCGCCGTCCGACGGCGCATTGTCTGCGAGGAGCAGACCGGTGAGGGCAGCCCAGGAGCAGAGCTTGTCGTCGATCCGTCCGGCGGAGATAAATTCCTTGTCCAGTCCAGCCACGGTGGCAGGCTGGAAGTCGTACAGCTCAAGCTCCCAGTTTACGATGCTACCGTAGCTCTGTGGCTTGATGCCCAGCTCCGACGCGATGAGCTTCACCAGCCTAGGTGGCTGGGATGCCACGAAAGTTCCGGCCTCGCCAAGGGCCTCGTCCGGCGAAGCTGACTCCAGTCCAATGATTGGTACGACCTGCGTCTCCTTATTTTGCTGGCCCAATATGCCAACTCCGAAGTGCGGAGCCAAAGTCGGGATCTTGGCGATCGGCCAGTCCACCTTGACGAGCTTCGTGGTTGTCTTTCCTGTTCCAGGGTCACGAACAACGACACGACCGCCAATGCTAAGGTCTCTGTCCCACCAGGTCTCGTTCAGGCCCCCGGCATACGGTGCCACGCCCAATTGAACAAAGCCAGCCTTGTTAGGCTTCTTGCTCACGGGCTTGAGTTTCGCCGTCAAGGCATCGATATGTCCTCCAATGATGGCCACGCCGTTTCCGGGCTTATAATGTACGCCGACTGTGAATGCTGCCAGAGCGCTCCCGTTACGCGTGACGAAGTACTTGCCACCCGGTTTGATCTTGTCGGACCAGTCGTCGCGGGCTGGGAGCTATAGACGAGCAGGTTAACCCTATATGCCTTGCTGTCTCATTTCATCTTCTTGTCGCCAGCCAACCTACCTCGGTGAAGCCAACCGCGCTCAGTTTGCCTTTGAAATGTTCGACCGCGTGGAAGATCGTAGGGTTGTCGGTCAAGAAGTCGACAAACGGCTTGGTGAAGTTCTCGGGTTTCGTCGATTTCAGGTCACATATTGTGCATGCCTGGCCGGAGGGCACCTCGATGGAGCGCCTCTTCTGTTCACGGGTCAGGCCCGCCGCGCAGTCCACACACACTTTGTTGTTGGGCCATGCGGCACGGTGCATGCCGGTGGCGATGTAACATTTCGACTCTCGGGACAGTGGCTCAACTCTTCGGGGAGCTGCGGCGATTTCAGTGGGCGCGGCGCTCGTGTATGAAGAGGGGGAGGTTGCAGAGGGAGAGGACAGGTAGAAGGATGACTCCATTGACGCGGTCCCTGACGCGAGATGCAGAGGGATGGAAGTGGTGCTTCGTGTCATCTTTCTGGTCGGACGGGGAGACTTGGTCGGTTTACGGTGGTGAGGAGGGGTGCAGAGTATCAGAGGACTCAGGGGAAAGAAGGGATGCTGTTACTGTATTGGATTGGAAATACCGCTGGCCCCCCAGCCTCCGTGCTTGTCTGGCCTTATCGCGTCACCGTGGTCAGGAGATGTCGCGATACTCAGTTTATCGAGCTATCGTCCTGCTATCGCGGCCACTAACAGGGTACCCCACATACTGCATTGGGGGGCGTTATACACTACATTAGACCCCTACCTGTAGGTACATTCCTGTCTTCATACAAGTGTGACATCACTAATCCGTTCCCGAAGAGTGTGTGCATGTATTGTAGTCTACACGCGCAAACCTCCATATGCTCTTCACCGTTTGCTTTCACATAAGCGCGAAAGGAGATCTTTCTCGAAGGTGTCTCAACGGCAGGTTCATATACCTTTTATGTCTTATTTGCAACAAGTGGGAAATCCGCCCAAAAGGGGGCCTGCCACCTGTGATGTAAGTCCTGTACTGACTCGGCATTGTGAGCCCGGAATACGAGATGATCTTCATCAGCCCACAGTCCAGATATGAAAACACATCCTACTCTTCTGAGGGAAGCAGTCTCAATCTTTCGAGCAAGATCTATACTATGCTTGCGTGCTGGTGATTGTTGTTGCCATGCTGCAATACGGCACCCTTTACCTAATACCTACCCCGAGCGGCATCCTCACCGACATCACCGGGTTACAGTGGTTACCAAATATTCTCGTTTATGCTTAAGTACCAAAGCTAAATCTGTGGAGATGCCCTCGTACTCCTGGAACTGCTGGACCAGTTCGAATGCTGTGCCAGCCAATCCCCGCCCGGCCAAGCTCGACACGTCAGATCTTAGCGTCCTGCCAGAAGCCGGACTGCCGGAGCCGATGGTTGTCAAAGGATCCTCCGACTGACGCATGACTGATGGGGCATCGAACACGACATGGAAAGGTTGTTCGGAGAGGCAGGGAGGCAGGGAGGCAGGGAGGCAGGCCCCCTTTCGCTCTTGCCGTAAAAATGTTGTTAGGGGTCAAGCACGCGCACTTGATGTGCCCCAAGGGCTTGATGATGTGATCATCTCGGGGGACCATGGGCTAAACATATAAGGCGCCTGCCTCTGTTTGGTTCTGGGCAGGACGACACATCCTATAATCGCCAGATCAACACAGAGTCTTCATCACAATTCCTATAATTTCCACAACAACAACCCACTCAACACCGGCATCACCTCACCCAACATGCGTGCCTCCAGCATCCTCGCGGCTTCCGCCTCCCTCCTCTCCCTGGCTCAGGCTAGGATCTACGGCATCGGAGCCCCCTCGACTATCAAGGCTGGCGACACCTTCGACCTGATCATCGAGGCCCAGAACTACGTCCAGACCGTAACCGACGTCTCCATCGCCGTGGGTTATTCCGCCGGAAACTACCCTGCCTCTGAGGCCTTGGGCACCTTCATCACTGCTTTCGACCTTGGTAAGTCGGGACCTTCTTGGGGGAGTGGGATCGCGTGCTGCCCGTAATTACCGGGTCGGGACTGTAGGCTAACTTCTGGCCCCCTTTCCTCTCTGCACAGTCGAGGACTCGAACACGGCAACCAACTACAACAAGTCCGTGACTCTGCCGGCCTCTGTTCAGGCTGGCACCACCTTCCTCACCGCCAGCGTGTACAGCCTGTACGGTGCTGTGGCAGGCCCAACACTTGTCCCTTACAATGTTTCCGTCACTGTTGGTGATGAGACCAGCACCACATACGTCTTCAGCGCGTAAGGGAATCTTTGGTTGATCTGAGTGAGCCGACTAGAGTCATCGGTCATGGTGATTGAAGGGGCACGCAGACGCTGGTGTAAGAACTTAGGTCTCGAAGCGCCATATATTCTATTAGCAAATGTTTCATAAATGACAAATACACTGAGACGACCGATGAGTCGCGAACTTACTGATTTTGGACGTCGGATTCCATTGTTCGTGCATGAAGTGATTTCGAGCTTCGGCAAATGACTGATCCACGAGGTACTTTGACCATGCTTATTGCATATAAGCTGACCTACACCATATCAGCCTTGACGTGGGATCCTAGATTATGAGCATCCATCAATCTTAAGTGTTTGTTTGGGTGATCCATAATCCGAGGGAGCGGTACATAGTAGATATCCTGATGGAAATATGTTATAACCGTCCTGTCCAGATAAGATCCGCCTTCAGGCCCATTTACCGCTGGGCAGCCTCGGATAGGTACACAAGGGATCTTGTACTGTGTAAGCAACTCTAGATCCAACGTCTCTTGTGTGATTTAGTTTCATTCCGAGACTGACTTCTCATCCCGATTTTGTAGAGTCTAGATACCAGGCACCCAGTGCGTCCCCTTTTGCTCCCCTCTGTTATGGTCCTTGTGGCTGTCAAGTAAACGTGACCGGCAAAGGCCTCGTTAAGACACACCCTAGGCTAGCCTAGCCTTCTTTCCTTAACTGCCAACCTGCAAGCCAATCAGATGGAGCAAACGTCAATTAAATTTCCTGATACGGCAGGTGACCCTAAGCATGGCCATGCCTTCATTCAAGATGTGGTAGTTGACAAGGAGAATCCACCTTCAGACTTGAACCTTACAGCTCAGACTTTCCAATATTCGTAAGTACATAGCATCCATACCTTATCCTATCTTAATAGTATAATGAGGACGTGAAGCCGGTGATGTTACTCGCGTCGGCGTTTTCGCCAATGGTTGCGGCTCGACTAGGACGTGGTAGGGCTCCCCGTTTGAGCCGGCAGGAGGGTATAATCAGTGATCTGGCGATTTTCGAATCTATGCCTTCGCCTGGGGAGATGAGATACTCAGGTGGAAACACATCGATTTCCGTGCAACCGGACTGAACAAGTCTTCGAAGGGATACTAGCCCTGATCGCATCAGCAGCAATGGGTCTTATGTACGCGTCGGCATTGACACAACCCATTTCAAAAATTTTGAGGCGCGAGACCAGCGCGTTTCTCACTGCAATCTTCATTCGATTCGCCAACACCATCTATCTCTATATTGTTCCGACGGCTTACAACCAAAGCTTTTCCCGGCACCAGAACAGACAGAGGATACCGAGCAAAGCGGTGCGGATAATGAAGAAGCGAAAAGAGGGGGTATTCTCAACTCAATGGCGGCTTCCCAAAACAAATAAAAAGCCCCCAACCGGTGTTGCCAGAAGTGGACAGAAGGAAAAGAAAGTGGTATCTTTGCGGCCGTAGCACGTTGCCCTGCTCAAAAACTGGCAGAAGGCCCCTGCATGATAACAACAATACGCTCCAACACCTTGACCAGAAAATGCCAATCATTTGTCCCTTGAAAACCGGACTTACTCCCGCCTTGATGCCTATTCTCCTGCCCCCCGAGGAGCCCTGAGCCAGGACCATACCTTCGCCCTGTGTAGAATCACGTAGCTTTCCTAAATAGCCGTTTCGTGCCTCCGATTTTGCCGCCATCGCCAAACCTCCTCTCCTGTACGTGTTCCGCCGTGGCTGCAGCTCTCATCATGTCCGAGCTGCTACTAGCAGCTCGCACCTTTTCCTTGATGCTTTCCACCCACTCCAGGCTCTCCTGGGGGATGTCCTTCCTCAGACTCCTCGGTCCCGCCATGCCCAGCGAGCTGTCATCCTCAGTCCAGCTAAGGACCGAGCTCGATCTGGAACGGCCTGTGCTGACCGATCCCGTGGACGGGGGTTCCGAAGCACCACCGCCAGCGCCATAAGATAGCGGTGTTCTAGGTAGTTTCGGGCCCAGCAGGTCTTCGCCTCCGCTGGGCTTTCTGGTTTTCTTCATGTGGATGGGACTCGTGGATCCTGCCGCGGAGGTTGGGCGGCTTGGAGGGCTGGGACGACCCGGGGGGCTGACGGATTTGCGTGTGCTTAGGCTGCTAGCCGAGCGAGGCAGGTCTCTGATTTCCACTTTGCTGTCGCTCCCTTGGTGAGATCGCCGTATGTGGTGGATCGCATACTCTTTGAGATACTCTCCCAGGTCGGCCCAGCCGCCACCCACACGAACCATCACTCTTTCACCAACGCAGCGTATGTACAGCTTGATCGGGGCCTCCCCAGTACCTCTCGATAGGTGATACAATTTTATATCTTGGTTCCCGCGTTGTTGTCGCGGTCGTGATACCGGAGCCAGCATAAAAGAAGGCGTACCGGCGCGAGACGACATGCTGGATCTGCTACGAACGGACTTGTCGGCTCTCGACCTCGGCCTGGAGTACGGCAAGTGTAAATCTGGTGGGTTGAGATGGTTGATAGCGGTGGATTGAGAGGATAGGTGAACTTTGGCCGGGATGTTTTCTAGAATCTCGCTGATTTGTCGACGTAAATGATCATCCTCACCGCTCGCGTCACCCAGGACGAAAGGACTCCTCAGGGTCCGAGGCCTGCCTTCGGTGGGAGTCGGAGGCGTCAGCGATAGATCCTCGTCCTCAGGGTGCTCAAGAACTGGTGTCATGTCGCCCAACGACATCGATGTGGATCTCGTGGCTTTGGGTGGAGTGTGGGGTGAGCCGCTATTTCCATACAGCGGTGACATCTCCGGGCTTGTCGAGTGATCTGATGGCGCTCGGACGACGGTTGAGAAGTCCAAGACAGCAGTTTCCGGCCTGCTGTTTTCGGCATTGGACGTGAAACTGTGGACGGCAGAGTTCCCTGATGATCCCGAGCCATCTGAGTTTTCTTCGTCTATATCGTGGGGTGGCTGCAGTCCGTCGTCATCAGCAGGTTGGACGTTTATGACAACCTCCGACTTGGCATTTTCGATCTCAGCCTGTCTGGTCTGCGCCCTCGAAGCTTCCAACTCTGCTTCACGAAGCATGCTCTCATAAGCGGTGGTCCACTCGGCGTACCCCTGCTCCAAAGCCTCCATACGGTCGATCCAAGCATCAGGAAGTGTATCATCCCGACCCTCGAGGGCATCGAGCATGTAGTCGAGTATGCGCGCAGCCTGGGAAACCTTTTTCTCCAAGCCCAACTTCAGCACCTCAAAGTCATTGTGGATTGATTTCGAGCCGGTTGAGAACTGACTCGACAAGATTTTGTCCACCTGGGGCCTGAAGTCTTGTTCTATTTTTGATTGCCCAAACTGCACGGCAGTTTCGGCGTCGTCGAGGGACGACATTAGTGAGGGAACACGCCGAAGAAGCGCCAATCGTGTACGCCATGCGTTCATAAGCCTCAACAGCTTCGAGAGGTTGGGCAAGGCTTGTACAACCGTGGCTGTGATGACAGCCGTCAAGTCATCCATTTTCGTGTAAGACGCGAGCGATGGCATTCCAAAATGGCGATCAAAACTGGGGCTTCCTGGAGCGTCTGGTCTTGAGAGGGGCATGATATGATTGCGCAGCACGTGCCCTTTGATCTCTTCGATATCGAGCTTGTCCAACTCGGTCTGTATCTTGTTAATGCGCTTCTCATACCGCACCATATCCGACTCCAGAAGGCTTCCAAAGTACGACTGCTCTCGTTGCGCAGTCGCATCTTGTGAGAGATCTTCGAATGTCGATCCAGCCCTTCCACGCGGCAGGATCTCGGTCTTGTTGATAGCCGGTGTCTGGAAGCCGATGCCCCCCTCTGTGGGCCATGGCCAATCGCGTATTTCATCAAGCCATTCGTAGATATTCCTGGATGCGACGGCAGCCCTTATGGCGAAACTCTGTTCGGCAGCGGTCGCGGCGTCCATACAAGCTTTCAGGTCACCGCTGGGTGACCGGAAAGTGTCGATGGCGTTCATAGGAGAGAGGCGGGAGACGAAGTCGTCGGAGGAAGGGTTGCGCTGGTGCGTATGGTGCGTAGGCGAGTGTGTTGTCGAGTGATAGGGAATGCGAGTCGAAAGCATCAAGCGGCCCCCTTGTGGGGGATGTAAGGCGGAATCGGACATGTTTGTGTCTTGCGAAAGAAGTGGTGACTATGTGGTCGTTGCAATGGTCGGTCCCAGGAGGCATGGCCCGTGTTCCAGCTTTTATGAACCTGTAAACAATGGATAGACAACGAAAGGTCGAGAAAAGCCCATAGTCGTTGATCGAGGTACGTCGGAGTGATCCTTGTTGCAACTAAGTAAGGCAAAGCGGCCGGCGACCTTCCCTTGCTCCCCCTGACTTTGCGATGCGGTTAAGTGGGCTGAGCTGGGCCGGGCAGCAGTTCCCTGGCAGGAGCAAGCAGATGGACCAAGCAGATGGCGGAGGTGTACTATGTATGGACAGATGCAGGTGCAGATGGGGCTCCACGGGGATGGAGGCACAGCGATTGTCGGTCTCGGTCCTTGTTACACAGGAGGAACACCTCAGTCCTCAGCCGCGTTGTGTGATAGGCTCGGGTTGCAGTAGCACGAGAGCTGCAGCAGGGAGCTGTAGTGTAAGTCAGATTCCGTAGATGCCGGTGGGAAGCCTTCCAAGGAAATTGATGTGGGCGACGTGTGCATGCGTATGCGTGTGCGCGTGCGTGTGGATGTCGTAGATGTGGTGCGATTACAGAAGTAGATAGCGTAGGTATTCAGTGGCTGCGACGTGTATGTTGTAAGTCGTAGAGACAGAGATTGTCTTTTGTGTGGTGTTGAAGACCGGTAGAGGAGGAGAGTAGTCAAGGGGCTGAAGTGACGCTTCAATGATTACAAGGCGGATAGGTATACTGTACTGTACAAATTGGGTACAATGCCAGAAACGAGCGACTAACAACGGGAAAATGCAAGACAGGTAGTAAGACACGCAAGAAGGAAGGGGGGCGAGGTTCAAAGAGCGACAGGAAGGGCAGGGACAATAGGGACTGAATCGTGCGTGACCAGAGAGGCGCAAACGAGAGATGCTGGAGTTCTGCTGGAACAAGCAGATGCGAGATGATTCGTGACAATGGCACAACTCCCGCCGATAGTCACCTGGGCAGCGTATTCAGCGGTCCTGAGCAGGGGTTCCACGGGCCGCAATGTGGCCCTGCAGCTATCTAAACCACTGCTAAAATGGTTAGTGAGAGTCCAGGTGGCTAGTGAGTGGCTAGAATGAGACACGGTGCCCCACTCTCTGCAGTTTATTGAATGAGCGAGCCACTTTGGGAAATTAGGTTCGACAAGATCCGCCGATTGCCCCCCAAGGGCCCCCCAAGGCCCCCCAAGTGCCCCTTCCAAATTGGTCGTCTTCATCAAAATTTAGCCGAGGCGCCACAAAAGATCACCGCATCGCGGTCCAGTGTACACGCACAACTCCCTTCTCCTTGCTGACCTAATCCCCCAAAGCACATGTCAAATGCTGCCGTATTATTCTACTGTACGGTAGGTGGTCTACTACTTACTATATTTCACCTGTGAAACCTTATTGTAGGTATGTATGTGTGTCAGCCTCATACAGCCATCAGCTATCCCAAAGTGGGATCCGTACTCGGCTGCTCAATGAGGCAGTACCTACCTAATCATCAGCCCTACCTAAGCACTACTCAAGTAGCTATAGGCACATAGTTGAGTGGCTTTGAAATGGTTACAAACCTTTGGGACCGGTGAAGTCCATCCAAGCCTCAAGCGCCTGTATGCTAGATGACGAAACGATATGTCTCATCTGCTTGATGACCTGTCCGGAATCCTGGAGAGATCAAGTGAATCATCCACCCGGGCTGCTGGGCCACCGCTCAGTATGTATGTACACCACACGAATTAATACACCAATTGGGCCTTACAGAGTCCTCTTGAGGCTGGCGGATCGGCGGGTCCCGAACTGATTCGATCTCGTGCATCTGATGTGGGAATGATGTGGGCAGGCGTGGCACGCTTGAATCGCCCAGGATGCGAGAGTCCAAACTGGTCTTACACATACATACATGTATATCCCACAGCAGCTACCGTATACGGCATATGATACAGGCTGGCGGTGCTGACAGGCCGAGAGGAGGAGGAGGAGCGGAGCCAGCAGAGTAAGAGTGGAACCCGTCTGGACCGGCGGACGCATGCGACACGGGCAAATCATAGCAGAGCAGGAGAGGCTGCTGTGGCCCTGGGCAAGAAAAATCCACCCCGGCTGTGCCTTGGCCGTGCCTTGGCCGTGCCTTGTCTCCCTCACTCTTTCTCTCGTCTCGGGCTGGCTTGGCTCCTAAACGGCCGAGCGGCCTTTCTTGGGCGTCCGGGCCATTTGATGGACACTGTGAGGTCTCCCGGGGTCCGAGAAGGAGAGTCCACCTGTGACAGGGTGGTCAGGGATGTTGAACAGGGGGCGATGCCCAAACAGATGAGACGGATTTAGTAATTGTCAGTCAACGCGACGACCTGGCCAGCCTCGGAGCCGAGCCAGCCTGTGCACCCAGCATCATCTTCGAACAACACAAAACGACTTCCATCTTGTGTGGTTCCACCCATTGTGTCTCAGAAGTCAGATCAAAATCCAGACCTGGGTCCACAACTGCAGTACTCGTCTTCTTAGAGTCTCCAGTTTACGTACATAATAGCGGTCAATGCACGCACGGCACAGGTGTACTACGGCTTACACAGTATGTTCATTGCTCTCTCATATATATACATGATTGCGTGCCAACCACCGACTTCGTCCAGAGAAACTCGACCTTGGAGCCGGTACCCTCCAATTGTGCCCATCTATTCTAAGTGTCCTCCCAAATGATTGTCCTGAGACCTCCCTCTAATAACATCAAGTCCAAGCCTCGACTCGGCTCGCCTTTGCTTCGCTTCGCTATCATATCTGGCATCGCCCTTGTTTCTACCTTTCTTGTCCTCCTTTCTTGCGAATACTCACAACGGTGGCCACGTGACTGTTTTCCGTTGCATCCGTGAAAGTCAGCAGCAGCAAAGGAATGAGCCGTTGGATGACTTCAAGGACCGACAACCTCCCCAATTGTCGTCACTGCCACCTCAACCCAAGTACCATTGGGCCTTCCAATTCGTCGTTGTTATGGGCCTCTGTGTCGACTCCAATCCCAGAATGACGGCAATACCGGCCATTTGATATTTCCGGCTTGCCGTCCAAGACAAGGAAAATCCTCCCGAATCGCTGCCGAAGTCCTATCAGGCCCCGTTTCTCATGTCCATGTCGTTCACGGGCTCAAAGATGTTGTCGAAAGTACCGTTGTCATCGAAGTAACCCATGTTATAATTGTCCGTGTTGTTAACACCCTCAGCGGGGAATTGTAGCCACTGATCGAAATCCAGGCTGGGCACTGTGACCTTGGACCAGTCAATCCCCCCTGCATCCGTCATTTCCACATCTACCGCGACGACCTCTGAAGACCCACTCGCCGATGGCGTCAGGTTCATATCTAGATCCGACCGTGGCGGCGAGTGCCCCAGAGTACCCGGGTCTGATAGTGGGAAGCCATTGGTGATCGATGGTGCCCCTGCTGCGGCGACACAGCTCTGCGCGAAGTTGTTGTTGTTGAATGAGAGGTTGCCTGGGTCTGGAGGTGGTGTGTCTGGACGGCCAAACAAAGCGCTTTCGATGGCAACTGGCTGTGACGTCGCGCCGGCAGCCGCTGCCATATTCATCTCGATGGCAGCCTTCTTAAGTGCCGACTCTAGGAACCCTGCGGCGAAGTCGGCTGCCGCATATATTTCGCGGAGTTTGATCATGACCTGCATGCACTGAGCGAAACCCTTCTGAGCCTCCTCACGAGTCTTGCGGACAGGGTCCTTCATGTGCAGTAGGTGCATGATCATTGCAGGCAGCACCACCGTCACGCCCGTGGTCGGCAGATAGCTTTCGAGACCGAACTTGTACATCTCGGCGGCCATCTGTGTGATCTGCGTGGCCGCATTTCTCACCTTCGAGCGAGAGATCTCTTGCACGGCCCTGGACACGGCGGGTGCCTGTAGCGGCGAGGAAGGCAGGAACTGAGGGCGGTGAAGAGCTGAGATGGTAGTCTGAAACACCATGTGCAGGAGGTCCCTCTGTACGGCAACTGGTGATCGGCCATTCTCAACATCCGCTGACGTCAGGGGCCTATATTGGCAAGATGCTGGGAGGGCATTGAACCAAGCCGCGAGCTCCGCATCGACATGCTGCACACTCTTTATTTGTCCATCGTCCATGTCCTTCCTTGGTAACAGCATCACAGTGGTCTTTGTCGTGGCCTCCGGGCGGGCTCGATCACGGATGAGGACGGAATACTGGGCCTTAAGCATATGGCTGATCAGCACACATAGCTTTGCCTTCTGGACACACATCTCGGCAAGCTCTCGTTGCATCTTGGTGTCACGCATCAATGTACATTCGGGTGGCAGGGTATGGTTGTCGTCGGCGAGAACTTTCCCTTCGAAATCGGTGGCCTCGAGCATCGGAACGTCGAAGTCCTCATCCTTTATCCTCGTTGGACGCCGCATCCCAAGGGCAATGAGTCGGTCACGCATGAAGCATGACCACCAAATCCTCTTTCGCAACTTGTGTTGTGTGGCGCTGACGCTGGCCGGGTTCCGGTGCAGAGCGATGGTATGAGCGAGCGAAATCGCGACCCCCATCCAGTGCCAGGTGTCTTTCTGGTCTTCTGGCGCCTCGTACCAGTACGTCATGAGAAGCAGCGCTTGGACAAGGACCAGCCTGTCGGATTCGTAGTCGAGGTCATAAAGAAGCTGCAGCCATTAGCACAGGGAACCCAATATATGTGTACAGAGCTACACCGGAGTGTGTACCTACCCTCGCCTTTTGAAAGAATGCTTTCCGAGCAGCCCTTCGGTTCTCAAATCCAGCCTCGTTCAAGGCCTGCATCTTGACGAAGGCTGATGCTGCGAACATGACGGCGTGGTAGAGCAGCAGACTGACTTGGCCATTCTTTCCATCTCGGGTATTAATCCGTCCCAAGAAATCGTGCAGCTCCAGAAGTGGCATGTAGGGGTGGACGAACTCGACGTATGCCTGTAACAGATGCCGCTGAAGGCCTGGCTCAGGAAGGCTGAGGGCTCCCTTGCAGGTCAGGTAGCTCACCTCCTCGGGACCTATCTTCACAGGGAGAGGGTTGACGAAGGCCGGTAACGGCGACAAAGGGTCGAGTTCTGCTGAGCCTCCTAGAAAATCCGTGTTGCGAAAGAAAGTAGGCATTGAGTTCCATAGTGGCTGGCTAACGGCTGGCTCCGCCGCAAGACCAGATCTCTGATCTGTCAGTTGTGAGTCTAGGTCTCGTGGCAATGTAAGTGCTTGGCATTTGCATGTGAAGGCTGACAGACGAGCTAGTCAAGAGTAATGATTGAGCGACTTACACAATGCGTGTGGAACATGGCCATCCAGGCTACCGAACTGCCCAGCGGTGCTGTCAATCCCAGGAAACGAACCTGCAGACCCATTACTTGGCCTCCGGAGGTCTGCACTGGCGATATTGATCGGGGCACTGCCTGAGCTTTTGTCTCGCACGTGGTGCACAGCATCGGCGCCTGTTGTTGAGCATGCGGAAGCATTTGATGTGGCGATGATATTTTTCCTGGTACAAGGGTCAGTTACTCGCTTATTTCTGGAGTTGGAATACCAGTTTCATGTGAGAAGTATTTCTGGTGTGAAGGGATGACGTGGCCACCACATCTTCCTTGCATGGAATCCGTTGAGAAGCATCGGGACAAAACAGTAACAGAAGGGGGAAAGGATCCGCACCTTCGCCGGCGACTCTCGTGCACTATGCAATCAACACCGTCCCAACGGCAGTTGCCGCATGGGTACTGCTCGACAACATCGCAGCGGACCTTGCGGGCTCTGCAAGAGGCGCAAGCTCGCGCCGCTCGCCGCTTGGTAACCTTGACGTTGTTCCCACCAGAATCTGATTTGGAGTCACCCCGGTTTCTCGACTGAGAGTCCTTCGCTTTGGCTGTCACGGAGTTTTCTGGTACATCGGCCGCATCGGCCTTAACATCTGCCGGCAGTAAATTCGGGGTAGACGCCGATCCGGGCCTGGATTGTAGCTCGGCGTCGTTGTTCACCATTTGCGCCATCGCTTCAACTCGTCGATTCGATTCGGGATTCGTGTCGACACAAAAGCACGGAGCCGTCAAGTAACAGAGAGTAGGATTGAGAGAGACGGTTCAATATATCTAATACAGATATGGGATACACGAGCCTTGACGTTCTTCGACCGGGGTTGTAAACATAGAAATCTTCTTGGGCCAGCATTCGAGTCGTTATCATTCAGCCTTTTTACAAGTCGTTTGAGGAAGGAGCAAGCATGACAGAAGAAAAGTGAAGGGACAGGTCGGATAGAAGTTTACAGTAGCCAAGTACGGTAGAGAACATCAACGAGGGTCGAGGATCGAGGATCACGTATGTGCGCCGGATGGAGGCGCCGGGCTTGTTATTATAACTGCCCAGATGATGCGCTGGTGGCTTCCAGAGGGGGAGGGGGGCGTTAATCTTCTTTCGAGGTAGATCTTGTAGAGGTAGAGGTAGAGGTACTTAAGTACCTAAAGGCTAGTAATATTTGACAACGACCCGGGCACCCCTGCACAACTCGGTGCTAGTACCTACCAGGTACCTACCTAGGTAGGTAGTTCAGGTTGTACCCAGGGTAGCGTGTAGCGGGCATACGGAATAATTACAACGGAGACTTTCCGAAAACCTTCATGGCGGGCGTCTGGTTTCGACTTCTCCGAGCCTCATCATGTATAGGGAGCAACTGATTGATGCTTGACCTCCAACGTGGTGAATACGATGCCTCCGAAATGGTACATATCTGCCACGGCGGCCGATCTGGCCACTGTCTGTCTACATACTAGTACCCATCAGCCTGTCCAGCCTATCCCTACATCCATGGATAGTAGGGGATATTTTACAAAAATACATCCAGGGGCTACAGTGCCCACCGGGACCCAGAGACCCTCTTCCCCACGGGTGAAAAGCAACGGATGCCCACTCGACCAACTCACGCCGCAGTGGACCATTTGAAGGACTATACTATGGGGTTGTGGGGAGGAACTTCCTCGTTGTTCTGTGGCTCCCCCTGCTCTCTTCCTCATAGTCGAGCTTCGCTGGAGTCTCGCCCCACTTGACAAGCATCCTGTGTCAGGTAGGCCACCAATCAATGTTGCATCAATTAGCAACACCCTCGAATCTTCCCCATTAATGCGACTCGTCGACACCTTTCCCCTACTAGTGCAATCCGAACACTACTGTGCTTCTAGCCTGGCGGCGCCATGGCATTATATGGAGCTCGATCTGTCACCCGAATCAAGTAATCTGTAGGGCTATTTACGTATTACGGATTACGGATCAGCCAAGGCCCTTCGCTGCTGCCACTCACTGGTTTTTGCTCATGAGTACTCGGCCTGCTGGGGCAGGGGAGAGGAGGTCGTCTGGCTTGTGATTACGGTTACAGCGCCCGAGGTCACCAGCTTCCATCAGTCTGACCTGACTTACATGATACCGTCAGCATTCCGTCCCAATTGAAAGCAAGCGGCGTCACCTCCAGAATGACGATGGTGTTCGTCGTGGGTTAGAACAGCGGAGTGCGCATCATTCGGGCTCATGAACGGACTGACCCGTAAACGGTCTGTTACAACGCTCCAGACGGGCCAGACTGGGATCGTGAGTCCGAGACGCGAGCCGGGCCCAAGGATCGGCGTTGAGATGATGGCAAGGCCCTTTCTTAGGTTAAGTCCAAGATTTCTCACATTCTCCCCCAATTACATGCAACGACGACGTCGCACCGTCGACACCCAGGTCGGCGTGCCAGGCGTGCCGACAACCCTTCTTTTCCCAAAGGGCTCATGCAAGACGGTAGCGATCGGGTTCTCGCCGATGAAGGGTTACGAAAAGGGGGCGATCGTGGGTTCTTGTAGACAGCATACAGCATACTGTGTATCAGTTCACACATGTCTACTACCCTACTGCTTCTATTACTACCCTGGCTACCCTGCCAGCCTGCCCCGGTGAGGCCGGCTGCGCAACGAGCCGTCCCCTGTCGCATGCAGAATAGGACAGATTTGGCTGTTTGCATACCGGCCCTGGCGTAGAATGTACGAGTACAGATCACAGATTTGCCCCATAGCCCCATTTCGATGGCATAGCGCGACTCGCCAGGGACGATGCGCTGCTACCAGAAAAATCTTCACCGCTGAGACCAGAGCGACAGGCAGATGGGCCAGGCAGATAGGCCAAGTTCGGTGTGTTCGGCCTCCTCCTGGGCATCGGTGTAAGATGGGTGTTGAAGTTTGAAGCCAGGTCTGCCCGGCTACTGGCGCACTATAGCACATCACTTTGAACCATATAGGAGAAGGAGGACGGGCGGCCGACCTGGACGGCACCAGAGCACCCACATGAACTCTTTGTGCCAAATCCCTCGAATGTACGAACCCTGCTCGCGCTCTTCGGCATTCAGATCTGCGGCCCATCCTGGATCCACCTTTTCCGCAAGGCCACCAGCGGCCATGTAGGTACTTCCACTGTGCTTAATTGCGCAATCGAGCGAGACGCGAAACGACGAGGCGCTTGTTTGGCAGCGGTTGCTTTTTCTGTTCGTCCCAGTGGTTGGTCCGTCCAATGTTGGACATACTAGCATAATGGTGAGCGTTCATCCGCGATCCGGACTAAACTCGTCATTGCAGCCACTCCCAGAGCAGGCTTTCGAATCCGATGGGGCTATTATGTATTTCATCTGTGGTCGACGACTTGGCCTAGTGACCATCCTGGCAAGATTCCCCCGCTGGCCCGCTCCACATCTCCGCATCTCAAAACTCCGGGGACATGGGGATGAAGGAATCATATCCCGGCCCTTTCCCGCTTCGAGAGATTATATCCGGGGTCATACGGCAAGTATACTACGTGGCTATTGGCTTGCTCAACCTCTTGGCAGTCAGATGAGCGTCTAGGCCATCTGGGCAGCACACAAGTCCCCCAACAATGTGGATAAAGAGCTGACCCAAAAGCTGAGACATGAGAAAAGCTTGGGGCTCCTTGCTGGGATTTTACCCCGGATTTTCCCTTATCTCGAACGTATTATACCTACTAGCAATCCTATGAGACAGAGCCCTATGACGCATGGCTTACTGGAGCCGTCAAGGTAGGGAAACTATGGATCTGGGGACGGCTGGTCACACGGCAGTCGGATTATGCAGCCCGCATAAAATCGATATACCACAGTAGATGTACCAAAGGTATCGCTGTCATGCGATCGTGTGACATTCGCCATGCACTACTACCTTCTAGTACACCTCTAGTACCTTCCACTACCTGTTCAGGTACCTACTCAGGTACGTTGTTGAATCTGAACGGCAGAACGGCCATCCTAACATCCTCCACCCCCCACGCATTGGTCTGTATTGGTCACTCAGTCACTATCGGGAGCCGCTCGCACAGACACTACAGGGCTGTCGATGGTTCCCCTGACGGCCCTTACACCAACAATCCAAGCTCCGACTTTGACGACGGCATCATATCTCAATTCTGAGGACCCTTTTCTTCTCCTGAGGACACCTGGACACACCATGACGGGACCACGACAACAACAACACGATCAGCTGGGCCAGACTCCACGGATCGACACTGCAGACAGCACTTACGACTCTTCACATTGTTTATCGTTTTGATCCCTGAATCGCCGTGAGGGGTTGGCGGCTCGTAACTCATTGTCCATCACCGACATGCTCGTCCTCAGCCACGAAGCGCATCCCGCCAGCAACTATTGGGGTCGCTCGGGCCCCCTCGACCGACCGCCTCAAACGCCGTAACCTAGCAACAAGTTTATGCAAGACTGGGGCCGATCGACGACAGCAGATCCCACAGGTGGGACATCGCATGTGCCCAGGCGAGCCCGAAGGGCATCACGATCCAATTTTCCAAGGCGACTCATGGCCATCCATTCGTCAAGCATCTTCTGTCGAGTCTCCGCGCAGATGCACATGTCTGCACCTGCACAACAGCGTCACCGAAGCTTTCCTCAGACACTGGCGATTCCCCAATGTATTCCACTTGAGGTTGAGCTCAGGGCAGACTGGCTTCGCCGGAGGCGCTGGCGTTGGCTCTGCTAGTGACCAAGCACCACGCCACCAAAGCTAGCCTTCATTATATTGAGCCCCGACATCGCCACGGGCGTCATATTGTCCTCCCCGTACCATGGTCGTACCGGTACGCAACCGCAGCTTGATGGGTTGGTCTCGCGCCGGCTCGTTTTTCGGTGAAAACCCCCTCAAGACTATTGTGTGTTTAGTTCTTTCGAGTCCTTCATGATGTGTCTCTGTCGTAAAGAGCATATCGAATATGGCAGCGACGACGTAGGTGGCGAGGACATGACAGAAGCTGAGCGCTTGTCTCCTGTTTCTTGTGTCATCATTGCTCAGCGAGAAATAATCTGGCTATGTGAGTATGAAACCCACACCGCAGTTCGCGAACCCTTCTTCCTGGTCTCCAAGGCGCGCACCGCTAGGCCGGGATGATGTAGTGTTGCTGCGGATCTCGTCTTCGTCTGGCATGGGTACCACATGGCGAGTGTTCGTATTCATCGAGAAGTCAGATACATACTATTTCTTCGCGCGAAATGAGCTGATCCTGGGCCACCATTGCTTTCATAGATTCGGGCTGAACTCCATGACCCTTTGCAGGAGCGAAGCAAGGGAGACACCTGGGCAGGCTACTTCTTGTGCACGACGCCGAATCCCGATCAGAAGCAGGCTTTTTCCACCTTGCTCCTCCAGCTTGCATCTTTCATACGCGTCAAAACCCAAAGCCATGGGAAGAGAGTTAAGGGACTGCCAGGCCCGCAGGCTTCGACGTCTGAAAACGGGAATACGAGTGTTCGCACAGTATAATTTTGAGGACGACAAGATCCAGAGCCTATTCGAGATCGATGGCTATATTTCCAAGATACAGAGAGGTGCCCCTTTCCGTCATCAATATTGGTTGACGAATTTGAGAGCGTTCTTTGTGTTCTGGATCTCGTGATAAGTAGGCGAAGTCGGGAGAGGGGACACGCATATAGAAAAGATGATTGCAGAACGTTTTTGCTTCAGGAGACAAGCAATTGAGATGTGGCGTGGGGTCCTACACATGCTGTGACACATGGGCAGACCATGTCTTGCATACTAAGTATGCATTCACAGGTTGCGGCAGATCTGCCTCCCTTGATATGACGCACCCATAATAAAGGTTCAGCTAGTCCTGCCAGAACTTGACGTCTGCGGACGGCCGACATCTGTCCAGTGTTCTTCTCACTCAAGTGCTCTTGCTGTGCATCGGTGTGGACTCCGACAGAATAAAGACGATATGGCGAAGTCTTTGTGCGTTCCGCTGATGGGATGGAACAAGACCTTTGCCATAGGCTCGCTCATCGTTGTCTGGATTTTCTGGAGTCTGAAGACTTCCTACCTAGGGAGCACCGGTGATGTACTTTCGCGGCTTTCGTCGGTAGCGAGTGTCTCATCATCTCCGACCAGTGCTGAGCTCGACTTGCGACCGTTGGTACTGTACACATACGCCGAGTCTGACAATGCGAGGGCGAACCTGCACTTCTTCGTCAAGAACGGCCTGCACGGGAGGGCCGACTTTGTATTCATCTTCAACGGCGAGACGACCGCACCTGATATGATCCCTGACGCGCCGAACATACGGAAGATTTGGCGGGAGAACAGGTGTTACGACATCGGCGCCATGGGGGAGGTCTTGAGGGAGGATGGCTTGTGGAAGAAGTATAAGCGGTTTATCACGATGAACGCGAGCATCCGTGGGCCCTTCTTCCCTGTGCACTCTCCGCATTGCTGGACGGACCTGTTCCTGGACCGGATCACGGACAAGGTCAAGGTAAGAGTCTCGAAATGACCAAGTTTCACCATCACCCTGGCCGGCGTTACATGGATACTGATGAGGTCTTGGCCCGTGATAGCTCGTCGGAACAACGCTTAATTGCATCCCACGTACCCACCTGCAGTCTATGCTCCTGGCGACCGACGACATCGGCTTGTCCATCCTCCTCGACCCAGATCTAGCCCTGTCCGCTTCCGAAAACGACTTCTACGGCAGCTCGGAGGACCCCGTGGGCTTCAGCCCCTGCTTCACCACCATGAAAAAGGCCGTCCACGCCGAGATCGGCATCACGTCCCTGATCAAGTCGCAAGGTTTCGAGGTCGACGTTGTGATGACGGCGCCGCACTCGGCAGTTTCTTTTGACGAGTTCTGCATAAAGAGCGGGAGGCCTGATGACTTTTGGTATGACCACCATTACTTCGGAGTCAACCTGCACCCGTACGAGACTGTCTTTATGAAAGCGAATCGCGACATTGACCCGGACCTGCTCGGAAGATTAACGGAGTGGCACCTGAATGGAAACATGACCAGCTGGGATACTTGTGGGCGCTAGAGAGCTTAAAGGGGAGGAGCTCGCGAGTTTGTCAACAGCTCATGTGGGCGCCAACCGGTCTGAAGATCCTTCGATGTCGGGTAAAGGTCGCGGTATATAGCTACCAAATAATTGGGCGGCCTCGAGTGGTGAGTTGTACTGAAATGGCATTGCGAAGTTTTCCACTTGGGGGCAGCTCGGTGCTGGATTGGAGGATGGACACCACCACCATGTTCCTGATGCAGCAGGGTCTTCGACCGATTGATTTCGTTGGATAGTAGTCAATTAGAAGACAAGCCCTCAAGGCTTAAGAACGCTTTGCATCAAGAAGATAGATTATGCAAGAGGATTTGCACACGAACCAAACGCTCGTTGAACAAGTGCACATGATGAGCCTGTCCGCATATAGCATACAGAAAGTAATCAAAAGCGCAGTGCAGGCAAGTCCTGTGGCTGTGTGCGTGCATCGTTACCAAAAGACCCAAAGCTCCAAGACTGCAAGGCTGAGAGCGTTTATAGACTGCCAGTCAAGGCAAGAATAGTCATCAGTCGATAACCTCGCACTATATACCTAAAGTTTTATACCTGCTACTACTATCGCTATTGCGACTGTAGCTATTGCTACTATACCTATTTACTATACTAGGTAGGACCCGGCCACACAGAGGCATTGAAAGGCAAAGGAAGTGCACAGGTATACGCCGCCACACATCGATTGATGTGCACGCCCCCCCCCCCCTTCCTCCTCAACTGAATTCTGTGATGTATGCTGCCCTGCCAGGTGTACTAACATCACCCTCAAGATCGGTCATGGTGTAACGGTTAACATTCAGGACTCTCAATCCTGGGCTCCGAGTTCGATTCTCGGTGACCGAGTTATCTGGGTTGTTTGGCCCTCTCACTTTTTTGCTGGTGGTCCATACTCACGAGAGCAACCAAAGGCTCTAGGGCTATCTGCAGCAGGTTACACGTACACCCAGCCATCCTTGGAGCTTCTTCCGACGGCCGACTACGTCAAATAGACTGCAGTAAGACACTCCAGTTATTTAAGTTGCAGGTCGAGCCGCTACATACCGTCGCGTCGCTCTATTTACGGATAGCAACCTCCATACCTGGGCATGCTGGCCAGCAACATATTCAGCTCGAACGGCTGTTGAGGACATCGTGACCGGTACCATTAGCTTGGAAGAAATCCTGGCGACAGTGTTGTGTTACAGCTGCATGTTTTAATTGAGTAAGCAGTCTGCTGTATAGAATACATATGGGTCCGCTTACCCCGGATCTCTACATCCTTGGATGCATCGGGATGCAGCCGGGCCGCTTCCTTCAACCTTATTTTGACCCACCATGTACCTTGGACCCGCCCCTGTCGATCATTGCCAATTTTCCTTGTGGTCACAGTTCCACGCCAACTGTCGACACTCATGTAACAATGATCTGTTTGCATGAGCTGCATCTACCCTTCGTCGATAAGCAGACGCGCTGTGGCTGATTGAAGCTGCACACACGGGAATCCCTTGCCCTCACGAGCATGCCCCCCGGTCTCAAGAATTCAACAGAGCTTCGAATACAGGTAAGTACGTATCACGACGGATTCGGCTGGCCTCGGCTACCATGCAGCAAAAGCTGATATATTTTCGATGGTTACTGCCAGCTTGGTTGAGGCGATGCCAGATGTGCACCTCGTGCATATGTGGCCCGGGTCAATCTTAGACTTGGAATACATACCGATTCGATAGAGATGGCGCCCACGACATCTGTAGGTGCGGCGTCCCGAAAAGACTGACTATTCCTGGATCCAGAGTCGCAGCAAGAAGTTTTCGGACTATTAACGCCATGTTGTAATCGAGGTTCTATTGCATGATATGTATAAATCCCCAAGCAAGTGGAATCCAGCCTTCTGCCCCTACCGCTTACTCTGCTAACCTTTCTGATTACTGGTCTCCTGCCCTCCTACCTTCTATGCTATACCTCTTACTCTTCAACCTTCGAGTTCACCTATGTGCTAAATCTTGTTCTCTTACCCTTTTCTCTCTTGCCTACTGTGCTCATCAGCGCTAACCCGTGCTATTAGCCACCAGTGTCTTGGAAACGGCAGCTTTGTGGTCATATGATCGTTCGCCTTGTCCAGTCCGAGCTCGTTTCAGATATGGGTTCAGGCGGCTGCTAGAAATATCCTGATATGTCTCCAGGCTTGAAAACTTCATGCTATGCCCGCTTGACGACCATTGAGGTAACAACGAACGCAGCAGGGGGCTTGGGATCTTGGTATCCAGATGTCTCGGATCTCTTTTGTCGGAAATTGGAATCGCCTACAAATATTTTGGCCGGAGAACAACATCAGACCTCTCATAAGGACCCCAGGTGGTGGATGACCACTGCTTCAGTTGTCTTTCTAGTGTCTTAGCATTGCTTCCGATGATACCAAGTCTTCGGTCCTCGGCACTGTGACGGTATATTTGATATTACGCGGAAGACAGGTAGCCAACGCGAATGCATACATCGGCGCCGGGCTTGAATATGCTTTCGTGTTCAGGACACTCCAGTCCGTGTGGTTTATGTATAGAACCGGGGCATAGCACGATTTTGGTAGCCCAAATATGCAAGCGAGAATCGGAGATTCTTCTCCTTGCTCACCCCCCCCCCC